>CAHIKZ030002076.1:0-270000 GCA_903632075.3 Acanthosepion pharaonis | reverse complement strand
TTCCAGGCACTTAACCACAAGCTGGATGACTTGTCGCAGTTAATCTTGGCCCCTGTTACCTTTTCATACTGATCAAGCGGCTTCAGTACTGCCTCAATGTCACTGCGGGACGATATGAAAGCAGATACGTCATCGGTGTACATGGAAACTCTGGCTCAAGCCTCTCCAGGAACAGCAATTCCATGTAGGGCCGAAGAGGCTCCAATGCCAAAGCATAGAGTAGTGGCAACAGTGGACAAAACCTGGACAGTGCAAAAGCACCCGACAGCTTCCCGTTCACCTGTACCATAGCACTGGGGGAGAAATACAGGAGGTTAATCCAGTGGTAGAAATTGAGTTTGAATCTGGCGGCCTGCAGAACAGCTGCAAGGTAGCGATGGTCAACCCTATCAAATGCCTTGGACTGATCTAAATTGATCAGCGTGGCCTCATCATCATGTTTTACACCCTCTATGACCGTGTGGATCAGATGCAGGTTGCTCTGAATTGTGCGACAGCCTCGAGTACAATTCATAGGGAAAACCATCCAAACCAGGTGACTTGCCTCTGCTGACCTTCTTCAATGCTGCGTAGACTTCGCCCTCCATGATTTCTCTCTTGCAGCTAGCTGTTTCAGTCGGCGAAAGCTAAGAAAAGTCAGCCAAATAGCTGCAAAACTCCTCATCATGGAGACCAGGCTCCTTGGTAAACCAGCTCTCGAAATGCCACCAAAATACCTTGCACATGTCGTCAGTGGCCCGAAGAGTATGCCCCTCCGTGGAATTGACCTCACGAATGTAACGATCGGAACTTCAACAGATCTCTTCCTTGCGCAAACTTGCACCCATGTTCACAGCTTCGGAAGACATCTTGTCTAAACCCATGTCTAATTACCTGGCCCATGTAGTGCTCGCTACTCAAACACTCCAGGGCCTCCCTAGCTACAGCTATCTCTAGGGGATCCCCACACCAGCCACTGTCCGGAAAAAACTAGCCTTAAGCGTCTTCAACTTCTTAGCTCAATCTAGGGTGAGCCGTTTGCTGAAATCAGTGGTGAAGGAGCTAATTCTTTCCTTACGTCTCCCCCACCATTTATTCCTGATAACTGCCCCCACTAGCTCCTGCTGCACTAAGCTAGTTAGCTGCTCCTGGAAGTCCCGCCTGCCTAGTAAGGACAGACTGAACTTCCAGTACCCAGCCATTCTAGGCCTATGATCTAACGCCATCCAGGCACAAACGAGTTTGTGATCCGAATAGTCTACTCAGTGGGACAATTTAACAACTCTATGTCAGCTCCTCTAACATTCTATCCAGGTAACTAACTACCGGGTAAAAGGCCAATTAAGAGCCCACATCCACCCCCTGGGGTGATCGACCCGGTATCTATCAACGAAAATTGTTGATCAGATCAACCAGGCTACAATCGCCCTCCTCCCACTAGCCCCCCGCCCCTGTCTTACTTGGGATCCAGGATGGCATTCCAGTCCCCAATTAACATTAGGCGCATTGAATCCACCAGTAATGGCCCCAACTGCCAAAAAAAAAACGAGACCCGCTCTTCCCAATCGTTAGGCACATAAACTGCAACGACTCAGAACAAACCACTTTTCACGACAATATTGGCCATGATCAACCAGCCTTCAGCATCGGTATGCACAAGGTCCACCTTCGCATCAAGAGTACATCTAACCAGCAAAGAAACTCCTCTGGCCTGTCACTACTCACATACCGGGCAAAAATCTACATCAGTAAGGACCCCTACAGATTGTCCTAGGCTCCCTGTGCCCAACCTGTCATCATCCGACCATCTAAGACAATACTGCCAATGTCCATAGGGTACATTAGTTTAACCGTCCTATATAAGGAGGATGGAGCAAAACAGGGACCCTTCCTGCACAAAATTGCTTAAGTTTTCTCAAATTTTCATTTTCCAGTTCCAACATCCTGATATTCGGATAAGCTTCCTTTGCCTTGAACAGGTGGCTCCAGACCTTTAAATAACCCCATGTCCCTCATGCATGTGATTATTCCTGGGGCACTTGGGAAATTTCAGTGGTCCTGAACAGACTTTCCTTCAACTTTTTCCATTTTCAATAGAGGTCTTAAAAGTTTTTTTTTTTTTTGGACAGGCTCTTTTTAAACTACTCTTTATCCACTTTATATATGGCATCTAGGCCCGGGTAAAACTTCTTTTTCTTTTTCTCCCTTGAAAGGTGGGATGAAGAAGAAGTAGATGTGTGAGTAGGGGTGGATCGTGAACTGAGTTAGGGGAAGGAGGGAGTGAGGAGAGGAGCACGAGAAGGGGAAGTAGAAAGGTTTTGTGCTTTTACCAGGGCACTCCTTGGCCATGTGTCCTGAAGTGCCACATGCCCAGCAATACGGTCTCCTGCCTTCCACGACCACTAACATCCTTTTGTCATGGCAAACCAGAGTATTCAGTATATCTCATCAAATTTTTTTTGATTCACCGTAACTTGCACTTCCATGTCGCCTGTCCCTATTCCTGCTTTGCTTATAAGGGTCTTTACTTCATGGACTTCACCATATTTGGCTAAAAAGGCCCCCATTACATCCTCTGGGATATCTACAGGCATTCCATGTATGGTCACCTTTGTCCTGTGGGTGCCCGTGTACACCGCCTGAAAATGTAAATTCTTGGTTGTTAAAATGTTTCCAGTCAATTCCTTGGCTTGTTGCTCCATTTTAATAGTATATCCCATAGAGCATTAGTTCTTCTAGTGAGTATTTTTGGGCTGATTTGAAGGGGTTTTAGAGTTTCTTCCATGACATCCCTGCTGACCCCAATTAACTTTCAAGTTTTAACATTGGAAGTCAGCAGGGAAATTGTCCGACTGCTTATGGCATCCAGTGCCTCTGGAATAGTTGAGAATTCATTTATTTGAATGATTCTTCAAATTTCTTCCTTTGGTTGATGTAAAAAGCAGTATCTTTTTAAGCAGCCTATTTTCCAACCAAGTCGTTTTTGCTGATGAGACCAGTTTTGAAGGCGGTGTATTAACTTCATCGTTGTTATTGTCTGCCATGATGGTTTTTCCAAACCACCATGATCAAACAAATAAATAGTTCTGCTTTTTTCCCTTTTTAAATTATTTTTTCTACAAATGTAAAATAAATTAGTCAAAAACAAAACACAAAAATAAGCAAGAACGTGGGAAATCAAAAGGCAATAAACGATTAAAACAAATACAAAAAAGAAAAAATGAAAAGGGGGGGTAAAAACTACGAAAAGGAAAATAGACAACAAAAGCAAGAAAAAATTCACAAAAATAAAACAGGAAGACTGAAAAATTCAAAAATAAAACTAAAAACACAAAAAGGAAAACAAACAACAAAATAAAATGTGCACAAATAATATGCACAAAACTGAACCAGGAAAACTAAAAAATTCAACAATGTTGCAAAAAATTTAAAAAAGCTTATCGGTTTAAGTGCAATGAAGGCTCAATTTGGACCAGGTGAGAAAAACGACCGCAAACAAGTAGACTGGTGTAGCCACTAAGTTAAACAATATTTATTTCTGTAAAAAAGTACAGAAAATGTGGCACAAGGCAAAAGGGGGGGGAGAAAGTTAAAAAATCCCCACTGATTATGTACAATATGTTTATAAACTATTTAAATATAACTAAACAAATTCATGTTAATAATAAAAAAAACCCCACAAACCTTAAATGCGGCAGAAATATCAGTTAACTAGACAAAATTAATGCGGGACTATAAAAGTACAAAAAACATTCATCCATCCCAAGGACTCACTCAGACACGCACTCATTCTGACACAAAAACAAATACGAAAAACACACACGCGAAATGAAAGACACCCCACATCCACCAAAGAACTGACATCACTGACCACCTAACGAGGGAGGGGATGGGGAGTTAAACTAAAGGAAAATAGGAACAGAAATAAAAGGTGCCAATGAGCAAACACACCCTAGCTAACTTTACTGGAAAAAGAAAAAAACTAAAGAATCATAAAAACCAAAAAACTAAAATATCCTAATTTCAGGGATGGGTTGCCCAAGTTCAACCCAGGAAAACAATATTCTGATACCTAACCAGCATCAAAATACCACTCCAGGTCAGCCCCTTTTACTCAGCACAAGCGCACAAGATTCACCCACCTTTTGCCATATTCTGATGAGGTCAGCTGCTGCCTTTCCATCCTAATCTTGACTTTAAGCTGATGCTTAAAGTACAAGATCAGTTGGGAAGAAGTGAACCTCTCGCCATCATAGAATCCCTTCTGACACAAATCACGACTCTCATAACACCTAGTAAACAAAAGAACACATATTGTTCAGCCTTTGTCATCTGTGGTGCCACATTGCTACAAACAGAACTGGCCTCAAGGACAAAGAACTTCCCCTGTAGCCTACGGACAATGAGGCCTTCAACAAACTTGCACAACGGCACTACCACCCTGCAATGAAAGAAGGCGTGACCACTGGTCTCGACTTCCCCACTACAGCATTGTCAGTTTGGAGATTTCTCCAAGCCCACTGAACAAAGTCTTTTGGCGATCCCGAGGGCCCCACGAATCACCAGCCAGGTGAGTGATGCCTCATGGTTATTGAGTCATTCCAACCCAGGTGCTTAAGGCCATATTGAGCAAGCCTCCTGCTTCGTAAGGCCGAGCTTGTCAATCAGCTCATCACAAATGGACCCCCTGACTAATACTCGATACAATGCCCTACAAGACAATGCCTGGACGTTGGAGAGACCATCCAATGCCCATAAGAGGCGTTTCAGAGCACTGCAACATTTGTGATAGAAGAGTATTCGACTTGGGGTGTACGTGGACCTCCTCCTTGCTCGAGTGGACACTTCTCAGGGAAGGGAAGTTTCTACAGACATCTTCCTTCCAAAAGAAGCCCTCCTCATCCAATTTGTGACACATTCGGTCTAGGAAGGCGATACGAAGCATATATTGACGAATCTCAATGTTAGGCATGCCCAGACCACCGTCAGATGGATGAAGGCAACAGATCTCCTGAGAGACTCTGGCAGCCTTGCCCCCCCCCACAAGAAGGAGAACAAGAGTCTCACTAATGCCAGTAAAGTGTCAGACGGAAATGGAAGCACAAAGAGTCAGCAAAGGAAAATCTGGTAGATGTATGAGACACATACTTCCGCCCTCCCCTTTAAGGAAAGATTCCTCCAGGACCACAAATTAATTGTGATCTCGGCCTTCCCTTGCACCTCCGACCAATTCATTACCAACTGGAGATCAGGACCGAACCAGACGCCAAGAATCTTGTCTGACCTATCCATCCAGAGGAAAGGTCTGGGAAGAGAAACTCCCTTCCACACACCCAACTGCATGCTAACAGTATTATCACAGTTGATCTTGGGCCCTGTTACCATTTCATAACCACTGATCTCTTTACTAACTTCATCAATCTCAGCTCTGCTCGACACAAGAACAGAAACGTCATCAGCATAGGCAGAATACCTGACTGAGGTGATAGCCCCAGGCAGGGAAATTCCACACAGGACTAGATTCGCCTTTACCTTGCAAAGGAAAGGTTCCAATGCAAGAATGTACAGCAAAGGCGAAAGCGGACAACCTTGATGAATGGAGTGAGACAATACGAAAGGCTCCGATCTTACCGATTCACTTCCACCAGGGTACTGGGAGTCGCATACAAAAGTCGGGTCCAGGAGCAAAATGTCGAGTCCGAAACTGGCCACTGAAAGGACAGCCTCCAGAAAACGATGGTCAATCCTATCGAAGGCCTTGGACTGATCTAAATTGATCAGCGTGGCTTCACTGTCAACTTGTTCTAAGATCAAGTGTACCATAGGAAGGTTGTCCTGCCCTTCACAGCACAAGTCTGTTCGGAGTCAATCAGACTAGACAGGACAAGCTGCAAATGGTTGGCTGAGATCTTCGCCAAAATCTTTAACTTTGTGTTTAACATGGTTAAAGGGTGAAAGTTATCTAACCCATCCCCACTATTCTTGTCCTTACGCAGCAACTTGATCACACCCCTGGTGAAGCATTGAGGTAGACTCCTGCTTCATCCAGTTGTTGAAAATCAGTTCCAGTAAAGGAACAAAAATGAGCGACTGCCTCAAGTAAACTTCGTAGGGAAGACCATCTAGTCCCGGAGATTTATCCAGGCTAACCTGTTTCAGCTCTTCCCAAATTTCCGACTGTGAGGGGACCTTTGAAGCCAGCCGCTTCAGCTGCCTCAAGGCAGGGAAAGTCAGCTAAATAGGCGCAGAACTGAGCAGGGCTCAGACCGGGTTCCCTGGTGAAAAGTTTCTAAAAGTAATCCTGAAAGGCCTCGCATATACCCGCGTTTGTAATCACGGTCCGCTTATCCGACAATGTGACACATGCAATGTGTTGTCGAGACGCACTCCGATTCTCCTCTGTACGCAATTCAGTGGCCATATTCGTCGCCTCAGAGGACGTTCTTTTTAACCTAGCCCTAACTACCAGAGCTTGATTCTTCTTGATAAGCAAGGAGGACAACTCTGCTTTAGCTAAGGCTATTTCCCCATTATCATGGGATTTAACTGCCCGATCAACTTTTTGTTCTAAAGCCGTTTGTGCCGCAAGTCTATCTAGATTGAGTATCTGTCTATATTTCTGAGATGAGGTATTATGTACATTATTTACATTATTTGGACTATTGTCCTCATCTTTGTCGCCATATTTCTTACAACGTTTCAGCCATTGTATGCTCTGGCCTTCTTCAGGTGGTTGGAATGTCGAACTTAACCCTTTATTTTGCTCACTGGGGTAGACTGTTTTAGTTTCACGTGCCATGTTTAATGAATGTCAGTTATCAGTTATCTCCTGTTAATTTCCCCCTGAAAGTTCTCCACTGCCTTAACCAGATACTGAACTCACACACTTCACTCCTGTCACTGGATCTAACCAATGCCTTTATCCACTGTGCCATGTGTCCTCAAGGACACATGTCGTGTATGGAGGATTGAGTCGTGACGGATGAGTTTTTATGGTGAATGTGAAAATTGTAATGAGTGAATGGGTCGTGAATCGGATTAGCTAGGTATAGGATAGTTAGTGTCGACCAGCCTCAACCCCTCCCCTTTTTAGGCCATGTGCTGAAATGGTATATTATACAATAAATATACCAAGGATTAGCGGTTTTTTGTGCGAGTTCGACAAGCTTCATTTAAATTCACGCAGGAACTGTTAAGTTTTTGATTTTATTTTCTAAAACCTCTTGAATTTTTCAGTTTTGCTTTTCATTTTATTTGTTCAGATATATTTGTGCATTTTTGTTCTTTTTCTTTATTTCCTTTCTTGTATTTTTACCCTCCCCACAGTTTTTGTTTTCATTACCTTTTCATATTTATTTGTTTGAATTGTTTATTGTCTTTGGTTGTCCACGTTCTTCTTTTGTTTTATTTTGTTTGTTCTTGATATTGTTTTTCGTTTTCAAAATATTTAAAAAAAAAAAAAAAAAAAAAAAAAAAACAAACGCTTACTTGTTCAGCCATGGCGGCTATCAGCCACCATGAACAAAAATTTTAATATACTGCTGATGCAAACGGAAAACACGTCACCAGCAAAAAAAAACAGTCCTGGTTCGACAGCAGACCAAAGAAAAAAGATGCTGCTTATTATGAAGAGAGGAGGCCCTGCTGTTGGTCATGTGGTGCTGCAGGGCACATGGCAAAGGCATGCACGCGGAAAAACCTGACAACAAATACACCTCCTGCAGCAGCAACACCAACAGTTCCAATAGAAAAAGAAAAGGCACCTCAAGGTATCTGGACTGAAGTGAACACAGGGGGCAAAGTGACAAGCCCACCCTCTCCTCAACAACAAGTTAAGAAACCAGTTGAAGCAGCATGGTAGGAGCGGTGTGAGGAGGTCAAGAAGCATCAGCAGCAACAACAATAGAGATCCCCCAAATCACCAAAACAAGTCGAAAAAAAGCAGCAACGACCGGAGAAAAAGCAGCAGCAACCAGAAGAAGAAATGGAGGTGGTGGTAACACCTCGCTCTTCTTCTCTGAAGAGGTCCAGAGAAGAGGAGGAGGAACCGGAAAGACCAGGAGAGAAATGTGCTGGGCGGAGAAGAACGTGGCAAAACCCAGGTCCCTCTCTGTACCAAGTTCACCGAAAGATACAACAGAACAATCGAAAAAAGCTAGAAGCCTCCCCCCTCACCTACACGAGCTCCATCCCCCTCCCTCCACTTCCTCTGTGAGTTTAATGTCTGCTCCCCCTCACTCTTCCCCTTCTTCCCCTCCAGGGAGAAGAAATATTACCTCCCGACCCAGAGAACATATGTAGCGTGGACACCGAAAAACTGTAGAAAGGGCCCTCCAATCAAAGTCACTTCTTGGACTTCTATTCAAAACGACAACCATAAAAGGGAAATCAGTTGAGGACCCTCGAAATTTCCCAGAGGTTCCCGGGGTAATCACCTGTGTGAGAGACACTGGTAGCTACCTCAAAGTTTGGGACCATCTATTTGAAGCCAGCATTCCTCAATATTTGAATGTTCGAATTAGAGGATTCATACTTAAAGAAGCTAAGACATTTTTGTGCCAGGAGGGTCACTATCTTACTCCATCCATCCCTTTATAGGACTGTGAAACTAACTTACCTCACGGACATTGGCGGAATTGTCCTGGAAGGACGGATGATGTCAGAACTAGGTACAGGGAGCTTAGGACAATCCGTCGGGGTCCTTACTGATGCAAATTTCCACCCGGGATGCAAGTAGGTCTTTTTCTTTTCTCTCTTTTTTTCAGGCCTAGAAGATGACTATTAAGATAGCCAGTTTGAATGTGAAGGGCTTGAGGGATCAGGGTAAGGCAGCACGCCTGCTCCAGGATCTCTTGTCTTTCAGCGTGGATGTCGCCGCGATCCAAGAGACTCACTTTGTTTGCAACGTCAATGCGTGAGTGCTGGAGAATGACTGCTGTTTATTCAACATATGAGGAACGACAGGCCAGAGGAGTTTCTTTGCTGGTTAGATGTACCCTGGATGCAAAGATGAACCTTGTGCATACCGATGCCGAGGGCCGGTTGATCATGGCCGATATTGCCGTGAAAAGTGGTTCATTCCAAGTCGTTGCAGTTTATGCGCCCAACGACCAGAAGGAGCGGGTCTCGTTTTTTCGTAGTTAGCTACCTGGATAGAATGTTAGTTAGAGGAGCTGACGTAGACTTGTTAGATTGTCCCACTGGGTAGGTTATTCAGATCACAAACTCACTTGTTCCCGGATGGCATTAGATCGTAGGCCTAGAATGGCTGGCTACTGGAAGTTCAATCTGTCCTTACTGGACAGGTGGAACTTTCAGGAGCAGCTAACTAGCTTAGTGCAGCAGAAGCTAGTCAGGGCGGTTATCGGGAATAAGTGGTGGGAGAGACATAAGGATAGAATTAGGTCCTTCACCACTGATTTCAGCAAACGGCTCACCCTAGATAGTGCTGAGAACGTGAAGACGCTTGAGGCTAGATTTTCCCGGGTGGTGGCTTGTGGGGGATCCCCAAGAGATAGCCATAGCTAGGGATGACCCGGAGCATTTGAGTAGCGAGGGCTACATCGGCGAGGTAATTAGATTAGGTTAAGCAAGATATCTTCCGAAGCTGTGAACATTGGCACAGGTTTGCACAAGGTAAAAATCCGTCATGGTTCCGATCGTTACATTCGTGAGGTCAATTCCCCAGAGGGGCATACTCTTCAGGCCGCCAACGACATGTGTGAGGCATTTTGGTAGCATTTAGAGAGCTGGTTTTCCAAGGAGCCTGGTCTCCGTGATGAGGAGTTTCACAGCTATTTGGCTGACTTTCCTCAGCTTTTGCTGACTGAAGCGGCTAGCTGTGAGGGAGAGATCACAGAGGGCAAAGCCTACACAGCATTGAAGAAGATCGGCAGAAGCAAGTCGCTCGGTCTGGGTGGTTTGCCCTATGAATTGTACTTGAGGCTGTCACACATCTTTGTCCGGATTTGACAGATTTGCCAGACTGTGAACGGTATTTCCTTGGTTTAGAAGAAACAGCTTCGCACGCCTTCTACCATTGTCCCCAGATCCACCCCTTATGGGACCATGTCAGCGAGTTTACCCTGGCCACATCTTTGGTTATGATCCAGGTTGAGTTTCCCAACTTCCCCAGTTTGTTTTTGGCCCCTTTTTATCTCAACTGGGTCAGCATTATATTTTCCCATGGCTGTATAATTTTTTATCCTTTTTCTTAGCGAGAGAGCTTCTAAATTTTGTCCAATGGGCAGAATACAGGTCAGTGTTTGTGTGTTTTTTTGGTCTAGCGAAAGTTTGTCCAACATATCAAGCACTATGTCTTTTATTTATATTGTACTTATTTTTTAACCTTTTGTATTTGATTTTCAGTTTGTTTTTCCCCTTTGTGTATTTGCAAACTATGTTTTACCACATTTTCTTTTTGTGTTAACCCCCTCACATTTATTTTTATTTCTTTTCATTTGTCTTGTTTTTTGCAAGCCAAGGTTATTAATTCCATATTTGTTTTGTTTGTTGTTGTTTTTGTTTATTTACCCCGGACATCAGTCTGGTTTTTCTTTCTTTGATTTCTTTTGTTTAAATATTATTATTTAAATTTTGTATTTGGTGAAGTTAATTCAAAAAAAAAAAAAAAAAAAAAACTGTAAAAAGAAAAAGAAACTGATTTTTCCTTCGTAATAGTGCATGGCACTATTATGGTGGAGTTAACACAAACACCAGAAACCCAAATATTGGTGATGAAAAAAAAATCGGCCTGGGCAGAAACCCAGCCCAAAAAGGATGTGGCATATTATGCAGAGCTGCAGAAAAGATATGACGAGTACACTAATGGGAATGACCTCCTCACTATACAGGAAGCCTTCGATGCCGTGAATATAAAGACTATTTCCCTGCTGATGACCAACATAAAAAGTCAGACTTTAATTGATGTCAGCAGGAAAACCATGAAGGAAGCCCTTAATAGCCTGAATATTGTACCCAAAATTTTGGCAAGACAATTGAGGGTGCTATGGGACTTATTGATGGAAACAGAAGAAGCAGCTAAGAAGTTGGCCATAAGCGTTTTGACTTCAAAGACACTCTGACTTCAAACGGAGCACATGGGCACCTGAAGAACTAATGTAACAGTGCATGGGGTTCCCATAGACATCTCGGAGGATAGATTGGGGGCCTTTTTTGCCCAGTATGGCAAAGGTGGAGAAGGTAGCAGGAGTGATCAGCAAGGCTGGAATTGCAACGGGTGATGTAGCAATTGAAATCACATTAACCTGTAAGAACTTTACCGACATCCCCAACATCATAATGTGCAGGGAAAGAAGGGATGTTGGTTGTGGTGGAGAGCTGTAGACCCTACTGCTGGTTGTGTGGGATCTTGGGGCACATGGCCAAGGTGTGCCCCAGAAAGAAAGTGACACCACAACCAACAGCAGTAACAACAGCAACTACAACACCAACAACAGCTACAGAGGCCGAACCCAGCAAGGCCCCTGGCACTGGTTGGAAGGAGGTGGTAACAAAGGGAAGAAAGCAGAAAGCAGGACCCTCATCCCCCAAGAAGGAAGTCTCACCAAAGCAGCAGCAGCCAACCAAGGAGCAACCAGAGGATCAACCCAAGGAACAACAAAAGCAACAACAGCAAAAGCAATAAAAACCAAAGAGCTCACCAGCAAAGAAAAAGCAAATGGATATGCAGCAAAAGCAACAAAATTCACAGCAAATATCGGACAATGATATGGAGGTGGAGGAATTGCCTCCAACATGGTCCTCTTCCTTAAGAAGGAACAGGGAAGAAGAGGAGGAAGAGGAGATCCAAATTAAAAAGCACAATGGATGAAGTAGGGTGGGGTGGGGCATGGAAAAAAACCAAGTCCCTATCCGTCCCTGCTTCACCAGAAAAAGATAAAGGCACTACTCCAGCATCTAAGAGCCTCCCCACTTCACTCACTCGTGTTCCACTCCCTCCCACCACTCCCACATCTCCACACACACCCACTCTCATAGCTTCTGACTTGTCACCTCCCCAACCAACCATTTCTACAATTACCCTCCCATCCACTTCCACCTTGCCACACCCAGACAAGGAAAAATATAAAGAAAAGAAAAAAAAAAACACATCCTCAAAACAGAGGAAATATGTAAAGTAAATGGGGGAGGGAATTGAAGAAGGACCTTTCATCTCACAAAAGATCCCTCCTAGGACCCTTATTAAATTATAATATGAATAAACTATTCTCACTTTATTTATTAATCAAATGTTAATTATCTCAAAGTATGGCCCTCCAATCTACTTTATATATATATATATATATATATATATATATATATATATATATAGTGTCTATCGACACATTAAGAAACTTCATCAGAACTTTTCATTTGCAAGCCACTGCCTATAGCAGGAAATGTCTATTCTAATTATTCTGAAAAAGATAGCAACTCATCATCAAAGACTTGTTTCTCCAGCTTAGGCTTCAATGCCAACCAAAAATAAATTAAGAGTTAGTTTTGACTTCTTGTGGATTTACTTCCCTTTTTCTTATGGGGCAGGTTCTCCAAATATTCCCCATCCCTCCCATTCTTCTTGCCACTAATTTCTTTCTGCTGTTCCTCAGCTCCCCCTCTTCTTAACCTAAGGCTTCATCATCACCATCACTTCTTGCTTGTTTCCACAACAGAAGTAGTTGAATCTATAGGAATCATAACAGTACTTGCATCATACTTGTCTGAGTTGGTGGGGTGCGGAAGGAAGTGTTTGTTGGGGGAGGAAGACTATGCATACACCAGGAATGTGTGCATTTGCATGTAAATCAAGGTGTATGGGTGTGGGCTTGCAAGAAAAAAAACTCAAATATCTATTAGTGAATGAATGAGAGTGTGTGCAAGAAATTGAGAATGTATGTCTGGTTTGTATCTAGAGTTGGGTGAATACCTTGAGTTTTACACCATATTCAGGTGGTGTGTATCAGTGTGTAAAGAATCATGAATTTGTAATTTTTATAATTAGTAATGTCCTGCTTCTATAATTGCATCTTTACAACCATTTATCTTTCAATGAGCAAATTTTAGACGTATTGCATCCAGGAAATCTGATCTTATAACTTAATAAAATTGTTTGTTTGCAGCTGTGTGTGACCAACTATGCACATCTACACTCCTATATACATTAATATAGGTATATACACAGCTATTTTATTAAATATAATTGTCCTGTTACTTTTCATTTTTTCTACTATTACCTGAACAATCCAAGTTATAATCTTGAGAAAAACATCTGAAATTACAAGAACTTAATCATTTTTAAAAAATCTAAGCCCCCTGCAACTAGCCTCAATTATCCCAAAGTTAATTCTATATATATTTTTCCTATATTTCTGATATATTTACTTTTACAGCAAAAAGTTTGAAAAATGGACAATGAGCAAAGATAATCTTTGTGTATAGGGTGGGAGGCAGAAGAGAGATATTTAGAAGTAGTGATAGAGAAAAAGAAAGAAATAGGAAAGCCAGAGTGGGGGGATTGATAAAGGTAATATTAAGTGATAGCCAATTGGACTATGGAAAGTTTTACTGTTAGGGTTGTCTTTCTTTTTAGATGGAAAAGTGGCAAAACTAAATGTATTGGGTTTTGGTAAAGTCAATGAAGAATTTTTCTTTTTGTGTGTGTGTGTTTGTGTATATATATATATATATATATATATATATATATATATATATATATGTGTGTGTGTGTGTGTGTGTGTGTGTGTTAATGAAACTTATATGGAAATATAAAAAAAAATATTTAGTATTTTATTTTTTCTAAAGTAACTTGGTATCAATTTTGTTATAAAAATACATTTTTCTAGCTCATCTCACCTGACTCCAACTGCTATTCACAAGGAGAAAAGACAGAAAAACGTGAATATAAAAAGAATTTTTCTCTTCACTAGTAATATTAAAAAGTTATTGAGTTTAAAAAAAGAAAAACAATCTTCATTAAGTTTAAACTATATATGCCTCAAGAAATCACAGAATCAATAAGAGATACAGGAATATAGTTTTACTCTAAAATATACCTAAGTGCTGAATGCAGGACCAAACACCTTCCAGTTATAACATCTAAGTGAAACTAGTAAAGTAGAAATGGACCCAAGTTGCATTACAACAGACTTCTGAATTACCCAAATTTGCAGGAGCTGTATATGGACAGTATTAAAAGCAGATACAATCAACTAAATGAGAACAGAAATTCAAAATGAGACATTTAAGAGAAATGTTAGTAACATCAGCAAACTCAACAAAGAAGGAAAGGATGAAAAATTAAATTTCCAACATGATGAAAAGGAGACAGCAAACAATGGCAAAGTATGGTACAGAGAATAGAAACAAATGCAGACAGGGAAAAGAGAAAGGACTTAATGATAAGTGTGCTAAAATAGTAAGAATTATAATGGGAGTAAACCACCTGCATACGGATAGAAAATGAAGTTAGTAAATAACTATAAACAGAAAAGAGTATGTGTCCTTTAACCAGACTTATTGAATCTTTACAGTGAAGCAATCCTGAGATAATTAGAAGTTTTACAAGGAATCATTATTGGTGGCCACAATTTTAACAATGTAAGATATGCAGATGACACAGTGTTGATAGCAGACATAGAAAGAAAACTACTAACACTCCCACAGAAGGTAGTAAAGGAAAGCAAGATGAAAGGACTAAATATCAATTGTAAGAAATCAGAATGTATGAGTGTTAGCCAAAACAACAGCCCAAGATATGAACTATGAGTTGGAAATACCAAAATCAAACACATATAAAAATTTTAATAACTGGGAAGTGTTTTATCAGAACACATAAAATGCAATACGAAAATCTGAAGGTCCATTGCAATATCTTCGCAAATGAAGAAACTTGAAACAACAGAACTATTGTTCTACAGAAGGATGCTGAAAATACCGTGAACTGAATATGTGAACAATGATGAGGTTTTAAGGAAAATGGAAACAAAAAGGATACTTATACTTAACATCAGAAAATGAAAATTTCTAGGGTACATAATGAAGAAAGAAGGCTTAGAAAATCTGACACTCAAAGGACATACATATTGAAGGCAAGCAGGATGGAGGAAAGCAACAAATAACCTACCTAACAAGCTTGTGTAAATGGTTGGTAGAATGGGGATTAGAAGAGATAGCAATATGACAAACATTGCTAAGAGCTACAAAGACAGAAAGTTGTAGAGAGCCATGATTGCTCACTGCCTGAAGGAACATGATACATAAAAAAGAAGACATTGTGATATGACTGGGATGTTTAATCTAAAGGCAAGTCAGGAATATCATTTGTTTGGATCCTTCAGATGACATTTATCTAATAAGTGATTACTCACTGATGATTCTGTTGCAGAGGTACAAATCACTTGACACCATATTCAAGGATAGTATTTATGCCACTATGAACCAATAGGACAACTTCATCAATCACATTACAACCATGTGAAATATTATCCAAAAATAGACACTTCTACCTGAGACTTGAATAATTTAGTAGCCCAATCCAATTCAAGAAAAGTACCTTGATAATAATTAACAAGTATAGTCTGGTTGACCATTACCACTGAGTAGTGAGTTCAATCCTCACCAGATGCCCCATACAAAAAAAAATCAACATTAAATAACCTAACAAGGATTAATATGTCATAAAACCAACCAATAATTCAATAATGTGGGGAAAATTGTGAAAATGGCCTACCTCGGAAACGCCCGTGAACCTGTGCGTCGTGCAAACTCTGATTAATCAATGGTAAAAAGAACCAAAATGGCGACACCCATGTTTTATGCTGGGCGGTCTTGGACAGTTAACGCAAAATCTTGTTGTCTTGTCATTCGCATGCAAATCATGGTCGGTCCTCAGCTGTATAAAGCAGGCGCGTTTTTGTTTCTGAGGACGGAGTTTTTCTGCTCATGAGAAGGTTGGACGTGTGACACTATTTTGTCGGTTACCTTCCTCGCGTTTCCTATCTGCTATTATCAGTTGAGTTGTTGCTTTACCCCTACAAATGTTATGCATATTAAAATTTAGCAGATTTGTAATGTTCAAACATTCAAACATCTCTAGGTATAATTTGAATGTCTAATACACATATATGCACATGTAAGTATGAGTTGTCATACAACTAATCAAACCAGACAGTTGCAACAAAATATTGCTGGATACAAAACCAACAGTGATAGAAATGATGCACACACATACACACATTTCTATATCAATGTTTATATTCCCTAACCTATTTCTGAAAATGGAGATAATTATCACTGTGAATTGATTACATATCAATCCCACTGTATCTATTAATAAATTCATGTATTTATGTTCAGCCCTAATTCACATATTTCTAAAGAAATTCATAATCACACAGTGCAATCAAACACTCCATTCCTCTGAAAACTTTAAAGGTCTTGCTGTTGAATACTGTGTCATTGTTTGGGAGAATTTTATCTGGAGGTCTTTTCTTAAACAATACAGCCAGATAGTAAATAGACTGATATTCACTGGGTTCTAATGTCCGATTGCCTCTTTGGATATAGAAGGGACAATCAGTGTACAAAGCTTGTATATAAATGCATTTTTTATGCAGCTAAAATTGCCCTTTTCCTCCTCACTCAGCTGCTGATACACTGAAAATGAACCATCTGCCAAGCACAGAGGAAGCATGCACTCAATCCATTTTACCCCACATAAACAGCACACCAACTATGCCTTTTGATCACTTTAACAATGGATTTATTGGGATCTGTACCCTCAAAGACTGATATGTTTTTAATTTCAAACTTGTCTACCATACCGAGAAAGAGATACTTTGCTAATAACAAATGTAAAGTTGCATCAAAGCAGATCCTCCATGTGAACCACTGTCTTCATAATTCAACGTATCATCCATGACACAAACCCCTGACTGTTACAAATCAAGTTACCGTCTACCTTGATATGGACCATTATGAATCAACAACCATCAATTACATTTTAGGAGCAAGCCTGCTATCCCACAGAAGTCAAAAGCTTGCTGTCTCATAGACTCAGTTGAATTTATATATAGTGAAGTAATTTGCATGAATGACAAAGATGCTTCAGTTTGGTTTTTCCAACTATTTCTGACACTTGCTGCAATGCATACATGCTAATCTTGGCCTTTTTTCTTTGCTACAAATAAGAAAGTCTACTAAAAAATAATTGACACTTGCTCTAAAGATTTTGATTAAATAATTTGATTTTTTAAATGATTTTGAAAGAAAATCATTTCACTGACATTTACGAATGTAAGTCTGTTAAAAACTGTAGCTCCCTTGGATTTTTCTATTAACTGTATGCATTGAGTCCATCACTGATGCTTTCTGTTTAAATGGCCACAACTTGATACTACTCTGTCTTGAAACTATCATAGCCATTGCAATAAGAACAAAACCAAAACACAAAACAATATTTCAGATGCTAGCTTGGTGAATAAATTTTCTTTTACATATAAATAATAAAAAGTAATTAAACTTTATATTTTGGAGTATAATTCATAAAAGATAATTAAATGGTTTTTATTGTATCAAAAATAAGAAAATAAAAGAATTATATATTAAGATATTATATTTAGCCTAGACAATTTAATACAGAAAAAAACTCGAGTTGAAGTTAATATGGTAGCAAGAGTGTTTTTTTTTTCTTTAAATCATTTTACCCCAAGCAAGGTGATGACAATATTACTAGAATGCAGGTAGTTTCAGGGAGTGAAAGTGAAGAGAACGGGAAGATTGAAAATAAGGAGGATTGAGGAAAAGGTAAAAAAGGAAAAAAAAGAACAGAGTTCAAGAAGACAGAAGATGGCAATTGACATTGCATTTAAATTTTTCAAGAGTGTAGTTATCAGGGAAGCAAAAAATCAGAAAGGAGTTTGACAGGTGGGAAATGCAAGAAAAATAACTGTTAAAGTGGCATTTGCATCTATCTAGTTCAACAGTAAAATGGTGAGAGTTGTCAATCTAGTAGCACACTTAAATTCATGTAGTCGGGGCACCAGGAAAAAAAGCTCATCCAAGCAGTTGGCATGAAAATATTTGTAGAACAAACAGAGGGAAGCCACGTAACATTGGTGAGAAAGTGACTAGAGACAAGATACACAGTAGAAGCACCAGACCAGATATGACAACAGCATTCAATACATGGATGAATGGTAAATTTATAAATGTGCAAGATGGATTCTGGCAAGAAAGTTTTTTTTTTTCTCACAGCATAGTGAAGCAACCTTCCTCATAGCAAACCTAGCAATTGACTCTATATAGTTACTCCACTTCATGTCAGTAATAAATATGAGGTAAAGAAGGCACAGAGTGTTGCTCTCCTGGAGTTCAGCATCAGCCATCCTGATGGTAGGCAGAAAAGGTTCTCTATGGTGATTAAAAGAAAGTAGTTTTGTTTTGGAGGAATTGAAATTTACAAACCATTTCTTACTCCAGTTAACCATTGATTGGAGTCCCTTTTCAAGAGTAGTTGATAGATTTACTTTGTTGGATCTGTTGTACTTGCTACTAAATCAATAGTCAATGGTAGTGCCATTTGCATAAATACTGAGTTGGGAAATGAAACTTATTGTATTGTTCATGCATCTTGACACTATTGTTGTAGTACAAAGGAGCTATTCAGTTAAATAAGCAAACCCTGACTTCTTTGGTAAGCACTTCTCTTGTAATTCTTTGTTGAAGGGAAAAAGCCATGTAAATATTATCTACTTATTCAAGTATGTTTGTAGCTCTAAGCATGTTCATTTGTTCATTTTTTAAAGTGTATAGTTTCTATGCAAATGTTCATGTGTGCTTTTATGAATGATTAAATGTATGCATGTGTATATGTATTGAGTGGGCTGATGTAGCTGTCATTTTCCCAATGGTGTTTCTAGTCAGTGTACAAACCCAAATGAAAGCCATGAATTGAAATACTGATTTTAAAAGTAAGCTATTTGCACTTGACGATTTCATTCAGCATAATTTTTCTAAACAAATGACAAAGACTAAATTAACCTTTATATATAAATATATGTGCCCCGAAAAGGTCTTGGTCTAGTCCAATTCTCCAAATCTGACCAAATTACCAAACATAATTTTGAAGGGAAGGACTTTTTGGTCCAACCAAACACACACATTATATATATATATATATAAGACACAAAAATTGCTAAGGGCTACAAGTTATAGAAGATTGTGGAGAGCCATGACTGCCTATGCCCTGAAGGGACACAGCACATAGAAGATGGAATGAGTTCAGGGGTACATAGGTATATCTTTTTTTTATATAGGTAACATGATATCTATCCAAGCTTGTCTATGGATGTTCTGATAGATTTATCACATTTAGTTATCTGAATTCATAAAGTATTTCCATTATTAGTTTTTAACTAGACTACTGTGATAAAAAGAATCAATAAGATCAAAGGTGACATCTATGTTACTGTCTGTATATTGTCTAAAGGCACCTTAAAACAAAATGTAGGTGTCTCACTATGAAGCAATGGTTAACAAGTGAGCTGCAGAGATCACAGCTACCATAAAGTGTGATCCTCACTAAGTGCTCCATACTTTTTTACTAAGGAGAAGCGATTAGCAAATTTGCTATGCAGGATATTACAGTTGTGAATTTGGTCCTCATTGGGCTCCTCTCCATTGTGCTCTTATACCAGATTAAGTTATCCTGAGTAAAAAAAAGAGTGCTTCATCATGGAGTAATGGTTAATATAGATCATGGCTATTGTAAGACTTGATTCTCACTGAGTGGCTGTATGATGAAACTGACATATATTTTCATGCACAAAAGGTGGTTAAAATACCTTCAGTCATTTGCAATAATATTTCAACATTTTCTTCTATTAATAACCTTGAGCTTAGACATGGTTTCATAGCTCATGCCTTTGACCCTTATAAAAGTCATCCCATACAGTATCCAGCAATAACACAATTTGGTTGATTTTACTTGTTTAGTTTTAAATATGACTGCCACAAACAAACAAAAGCAGTTTTAAAGGTGTCCTTTTTTTAATTTATTCCATTTTTGGGGGGTGGGGAGTTTTCCATTTCTGGATTCTTCAGATAATTTCAATGTTGGAACAGTTACAAAACTACAAAAGTGCCCCCCACCCCTGCAAGAAATAAATATTATCAAGCACATCTTTTAAATTTAGGCTTTAAATAGTCATGTTTTTTCTTTCCTTCATATGATTATTTTGTGAATACGACAGATAGATACAATAATAATATTCTCAACTACAAAATACTATTTTTTCTGCATAGGTCCCGCCAATAGCTATGCATTTTCACTAGCAATGAGCACTTCATTTTATGCATTGTCAGCTGTGCAGGGCCACCTAAAATGTGGCTTGTTGCAAACATCACTGTCACTACTGTTTAACTGGATTACTAACTGCCTAACTCTGCTCCCAGCTATTGTTTACTTTCCATAACCATTCAATACATCAATGTTATTTGATCAAACTGATTTTCAGCTGCTATCAATAACAAGAAAAAAGACATTATGGGAAAATTCAATCATATCATCAGCATTTGCCTATGACACCATGTATCCCTATGTTAAGCCTGTAGACTCCCAGTGGAGTACAGAAGTATAAAGCCACAGCCTCACCATGCAAGTTGTTGCTGCTATGATTTCCATAGCAAGTAGGTTTTTATGAGATGAAGTTTGTCATCTGTCAATAGAATCTAATAGGTGACATTACTATTCTGCTTGCATAGGTTGTTTTTAACCCTTTAAGGTCCAAATGTGGCTGTAAGTTTCACCTGTTTACAATACAAGAGCATCTGAATGAAGCTGCAATTGGGTAGCATTGTATTCCAATAAATTCATTAACACCCATCACAATCAACAAGAGTCGTTGATTTCTGAAACCATATCTCATAACCAGTAGTAGCAAGGGGATTAAAAGGGTCTCTTACATACTAAAACAATAGTTCCCATTAGAAAGTAAGTGTATTTTCTTGTATATTTCTCTGTATGTAAAGATGCATATATGTCTTTCAGAGCAAAATTTTGTATTTCTTCATATAAGAGGATATCTGCATGTTATTTCAAGTATAACACTACTTGCTTTGATGTGTATGAGTAGATTCTCTGTGTATAGTTGTATCAGTAGTACATTCTTACTAAGCTTACTTCTGATACATAGCCATAATACACAGATAACCAATAAGGATAAAACTATCTATTTGAATGAATACTTTGTAAGACTTATTTAAAGGCAATCATATGGATGAATATTCCTAAATATTAGAAAACAGAAAACAAATTAAGAAGAAATTGTTACACTCTGTTGCAATTAGATCTTGTTCCGATTCATTTGGTATGCTGGCCAAATGTGAATGCCTTGAAGGCAGGAAACTAAATAACAAAAGTCGTTTTCTTCGCATTAGGCTTCATATACCACATCCAGTCTACAAAGTGAGCTCCAGAGGTGGCCAATCACAAATGTTCCTGCCAGTAAAAGAGATGCCTCTAGGGACCACCAGACCCTCTTAAAAGCAAGCTCAGAGGATGAACAGAAAAGAGTTGCGGCGCAGCACAGCTGCCGGCCATTATACAGAAAGCCGCTGCTGCTGCTGCCGCTATGACCTCGTCACCATGAAACAGAGTTGCAGCCCATCCATCAAGCAGGGCACTGCTAACACCACCATTCCCACTTTCTTTGCCATCACTCAACAGGACTACACCTCTCAATAGCCATTACCACTTCCTGGCTTCACCAAACACCTCTGCTATTCAGCTTTGACTTGAAACATCTCAACCTCGACTCCACCCAGCAGAATAACCCAGCTTCAACTTGAAATGTTTACTTTGATTCCTTCCAGCTACAAGCCTTCATTGATACCAAACCCGGTTGTTACCTCGGCCAACCTCAACGTTTACAAGGAATTCCCTTCACAGTTGACACCAGCGACCTCCATTCCACAGAACGGGCATACCAACATTCAATGTCACCTCAGCCTACCTCAACTCGTTTACAAGGCATTCCCTTCACAGTCAACTCCAGTGACCTTCATTCCACAAAACAGTACTATCAACCCCTGTTGTCACCTCAGCCTACCTTGACTTGTTTTTCAAGGCATTCCCTTCACAGTCGACCTCTTTCATGGAACAGAGCTACCAAGACTATGCCAATCTGACATCACCCTTGTTCAACATAACAGGCCTACCAACTGACCAGATGACCTGCTGCCACCATGACTTCGATCAACCAAATGTGCACCGACCGTATCCCATGACCTCATCCATGCTGGCACAAGAAATAGTTCAACTCCCAACACTACACTAGATTGCTATTCTTGTACTCTCTACCAACAATAAATATTGTTTCACTCTAATCATTGTTATTTTTTCTCTCACTACCAAATGCTTAATATAACAAAATGAAAGAATTTTCATAATAAAATGGCCACCTTCACTCTGTAAATTTACATCCTTTATGAGATTAAAACAACTTTTATTATATGCCTTTTGACATCTTTATACTAAATACTAAACTACTAAAAACAAGATGAAAGATGCAGTATTAAATGTTTCACTTAAAGGAAAACATTTAATAAATGGTAAAAACAATAATAATAAAACAGAAATAAAAAAAAGAAATCCAGAGAATTCTTTGCAGAAATGAGATTAGTGTTTAGCAGTGGTAATGTTGGCAACGATTCCAGTTCTGCCAAATTTACACTGCCTGCCTACCTATCAGATACTTCCCCTCCAATGCCCCATCCAAGAAGCTTGTTCCTATTTGGTACTAAAAATTTTGACAGAATTCAAGGGAAATTAATTACTATGAACACACCCTCACAACACTGGGCCATATGTGTAAACTCAGTGACCCATCAAAAATACAAGTTACTTATGAGGGCAGGGCTATTCTTTTTTCACCACTCTCTACCTTTGTTTCTTCTTTTACCTTTTCTCTTTGTTTTATTTTTACTTTGATTTTTTCTGTTTCTTTTCAACTGTTTCCTTCTACATTTTTATTCTTTTACTTTTATTTCTTATTTTTGCTTTATTAAAAAAAACTATTTTCTCTCTCTTTCTTCAGTTACCATTTATAATTCATCTAAGTAAGATGTTAAGTTGATATTAAATATGGGTTTTCCTTTGCTAAATTTTTTTTTGTAATTAGTCAAAAGCAAGATTTTTTTTTAACACTTCTCATTTTCTGCATTCATACATATTTTTGTACTTGTAAAATGAACAAAACCTTAGAGATTATAAATATTTATTTCTACATCTTTCATTTATTATGTTTTTTCTTATTTTACAATCTTTGATTAAATGCCTCACATTCTTTTGGAATTTTTCCTTATTCTGTTTTTTTTTTCCTATGCTTTCTTTTGTTTCATTTTTATTTCCCCTTTCATTGTTTTACTCTTAATTTTTCATTCTTTTCCCCATTTCTTTTTGCTAGAACTTATTTTTCCTTTCTCCATCTTATTATGTCTTCTGCTTGTCTCCTTCTCCTATTTCCAAATCATTTTTAGTAGAAAGCCACCAAAATAAACTTCTATTCATACAATCACTAACTTCTGGCATCTTTATAACTTAAAGTTGGTAAGTTATTTATATCAGTGTTGAAAACATTGCCTCCACACTGACTTCTTTGCAAGTTAAAGAAACATCAAAGTCTGTTGCATGCTTGCAAATTTTCCTTGTCTTCTCAGGCTAAAAATAACTTGTCAGTACTTACATATATTGAAATTCATCTTCATAACTTAAATAAAAATAGAAAACCAATCACTTTAAAAGAAGAAGTTTTCCTCCAATTTTTGTCATAAGAATAGCAACATAGAATTATTGTTGGAAGTAATTTTCTTTTTGAATAGTTAGGGAGTTAACTGACTTAAAATTATTAAACTAAATGGCTGATTCATTGTATGAAATTGTGTTTTTCAGCTCCTTTTTAAGCAGAATACAACCATTACCTAAAACAGAACTCCAAAGTATTTTTCCTAAAAGTTTCCAAGAATCCATGAGAAATATCTTAAGTTAAAATTTATGATTTGATTGCGTGTAAATTGGAGGAAGAAGAGAAATTTTCTCAGCTTAGTCTGCTACAATAACACAGTATTGAGCACACAGTGAGGATCAAACACAATATCAATGGCCTGTGAACAAGAAATTACATGCAAAGTAATAGACATCTTTCTTCTTTAAAAGTTATACATGAAATGAACTATACAGGCAATCAGTTTTCTAATTCATTTGCAATAATGCAGTCATGTGTTTAAAATACATTTTAAACTGGTGATATTTTCAAATTCAACAGGTTATCCTCATCCTTGTACAATTTTAATCTTTGAGGGCAGATTAGAAAATTAGTGAAAAACATGAACATATCAACTCATTTATTTCTTTAGGTCTGGTAATATACATCTGAAGATGTTTACTAAATATATTGGTTTGTTTATTTGTTTATGTATATGTGTCAAATACAACAGGTTCACCAATGTGTGTTTACAACTCCAGAGAGCCTGCAAGCATACTGAGTAAATCTCTTGTGATCGGCTTAAATATAACAAAGTCATACATTATACAGCAATCATTTTCCCTTTCTATCCTCCCCCATGGTCTCCTGACCATAACACCAACAACTTGTGGGTGTTTTATTCAGCTAGGTACTTCTCTAAAATGCTGACATGGAAGACTCTCTGGCTTTCTGGTGTGCATCCAAGGAGTTGTAATCATCATCATCAGCCAAATGGTCATCATTACTGTTAAATCCATTGACTTGCTCAAGAAGGTATGGGGTGTAGAGGTCTTTCAATTGTTATGACACCCCATCACCTAAGAATTTTGGGGAACTTAATATTCTGGTAACCTTTCCTGTTTTATATCTAGTTGTACACCTGCTTGGTGAATTTCTCACTAGAATGGCATCCCCTTCCTTGTAGGCTTCATTTTCCAGTTCAGTTTTTTATGAGGGTATTAGTCAATTGTCTTCACTCAAACATCATAAGAATAGAGTGCATTAGCAGGAGCAGTTGTGCTGTGGATGGCATCTCTGGATGTCGTGTTATGCCAGTATAATGTCTCCCGGATGGAACTGCTTCTTAGCAGCAATTCACTGTGGATCATTCAACAATAACATTTCTAGATGATGTGTATGCACATTGAAAGTGTAAACAAATTCCCCATTCAAAATTCTGAAGGTCTTACTGAAGAATGCTGTACTAAACTGCCATATCACATTAACTGAATCTTGTTAGTATAATGGTCACTAGATAGCAAATTGTATTGTCCCACAGTCTACCATGGTCAAGTAGTGGGCACCATCATAACAAGTTATGTCCATTCCAAGTCTGCATCACAAGCCGGACACCTCCAGTTTTTCTTTCCTCCAATGGATGGGTACTGGATCAACTGTTTGGCACTTCCTACAAGTTTTGATGACCGATCTCATGGCTTTTTAGATGTGGAGGGGTTTACTTTTCTGACAAATTAAATAGTCTATTTAAGCCCAGGATTCCTACTGTGCAAGTGTATTTCCAGTATTTTGCTAGCCTCAGTCTCATTATTGGCAGCATAAATCTGCAGTAAGGATTCGGCTTCATTCTTCATTTCCTCAAGCCACCTCAGTGGAATTTTAGTTATTCTGACAACTTTGTTTTGGCACAAATTTACTAATGTAGCATCTGCCACCAAACTGTATTCCTTCACTAGCTGTGAGGTCTCCAGCCTTATCAACTCATATCCTTGGTGTGACTCTTGCTTCTCCAGTTAGAATATTAGTGAGCCAGTGAAAAACACACAAGAAATCGGGCTTTAAATGAAGAATCTTAGCCTCTCACAATATGGTTGAATTTATTGCTTTTATTATGGTGTCTAACAATGCAAGGATGATGTATATGGACCCCCTAGAGCCCAGGCAGTGCATCACAAACTGTTCCAACAGCACACAGGAAGCTCTTTGGTTTGGTTTGTTTATTTTACCAGCTCATCAACCCTCTTGGATCATTTAATGCTGAAAAATGGATTTCTATTGAATAATATAAAGATTCAAGTTTTAAACTTTGTAAAATATAATTGGAAGCTAGTTGTCTAGTTCATCTGAAGGTGAAGTTGTTTGGCTTGTTGTGTTTTACAGCATATCAACCTCAATAGGTTACTTAATGTCGACAACTTTTTTTTCCTGGTAATATTTTGTTTTCTCAAAAATTTATTTCTGGTAATTTTTTTTCTTCAAAAATGTATTGCTGGTAATAATTTTTTTACAAAGTATTTCTAGTATTAAAACCTATTTTTACACTTTTTAAAACTTTTATAATGCTTTTTACCTCAGTTTTGGGGTTAACTATTTGCCCATAGCTGGGACCCTAACAGGTGCTACCACCCCAGGTCAGGGTAGACCTGCAAACACCAGCAATTAAGAGGTGGCTCCACGCTCCTCAAAACCTCCTGATCAGAGGCCTTGCTGTTGGATGTAGTTTATCATCTTACCCAGGATATAGATGTAGTTTATCATCATACCCAGGACAAGAAGTTGTTTGAATTAAATTTTAGTGTATAATTTACTTTTCCTCAGGTAGGTCAGAATGGTTTCTTCATTAACATTTTTAAAAAGATCTTTAAGGCTATTCACCTTATAAAAAGGCATTTACATATAGGGCCATATTCAGCACAGCCCATCATAAAATGTTTAACAATGCATGTCTCCTGGTATACTATTTAATTTGGTGGATCTTCATCTTTTAGGAGAAAAGAATGTGTGGTACTAATATGACCAATTCTGATTCTTGTTAAGACTACTACTTCTCTTCAGGAAATTCTGATGTTGTGGTGTCTTATTCTAAGTGTACATCTGATTTTTTGTGCAAATTTCTTATTTGGGTGAGTATTCCATAATTTTTGTTTTTGATATATTCATTTTTAGTAATTCTTTAGCTGCCTTATCTGCCTTTCCATTTCCCTGGATGCCTATATGGCTAGGGATCCAGCAGAATGTGTTTTTGATTACAAAGTAATCTGATTTTTTTGTTTAAAAGTTTGACTATAATAAGTTTGGTTAGGTTTTTTTATACTTCAGCAAAGTATGGACAGATAGGGATCTGAGAATTTAATGAATCTGTCTGACTCACTGTGATAATGTCCAAAGCTAAGTTTAATGTCATAGCTTCTGCACTAGAAATTGAGAATTTGTCATCAGGTAAGTTCTTTTGAAATATGGTTTTCATTAGTATAGTTGAACATCCAACTATCAATATTTTTGGAGCCATTGGCGTAAATATGCTTATATTTGTATCTTTTTTTTAGGCTATTATGAATTTCTTCCATCAATACAGTTGTATCAGTTTCAATTTTGAAGTGTTTCACCAGCCTTAATCTTTCAGTGGACTGTTTTATTAACCAGGGAGGAGTTTTTCAGAGAATAGATTCAAGTATTAGAAAAGAGTTTATTTCAAGTTCTTTGAAATTGTTTTCTAAGATGCCAAGAGGTTTAATGACATCTTCCTTTAAATTATATAACTCTTTGTATTGAGGTTGAAGAACATAGTAGTAAGCTGAATTATTTGGGCATCAACAAAACTTGGTGTAATATGGCAGTACCAATTTATGTTGTCTTAATGCCAAAGTTGGCTCATGTGATTCAGCTTTCAATTGGGGACATATTATAGGTTCCTAAAACGAGTCACAGACTCTGGTGATGGATGGTATTTTGTTCTTTCATGTATGATTTTCTTGCTGCACTACAGATAAAGCATCCATAATCCAATCTAGATCTAACCAATGTCCGATAGAGTTTCAGTAATGTCTGTCAGCTCTACAGTCTTTGTGAGAGATGATGGAATAGATGTATAGCTTTATTGCATTTCTCACAAAGATATTTTATATATGGTATGAAGGATAATTTTTCAGCAAAAATTATTCCGAGGTATTTATATTGATTTACTACAGGCACTTCTGTACCATCAAGTCTTAATTCAAGATTATGGTGGATCTTTCAAAGTTGATTGAAGTGTACACATTGAGTTTTTTTGTTTGGAGAATCTGAATCCATTTTCTGTGGCCCATTTGTTTGCAACTGTTAGAGTTGTCATTCAATTGTATGGATATTCTTTGTAACATATTAGAAAATCATCTATATACAGTGAACATTCAACTTCAGGGTTCAAGTATTTAATGATGCCATTTATTTTGACATTAAAGAGTGCCACTAATAATATGCTTCCTTGAGGGACACCCATTTCTTGTTTATATAGGTCTGATCATGTGATACCAATACAAGCATTAAAGGTTCCTTCTGTCAGGAAGTTATTAATAAGAATTGGTAATCTTCCTCTAAGGTCCATTTCATTTAAGTTTTTCATGATACCATATCTTCATGAAATATAAGCTTTTTCCATATCAAAGAATATTGCCGTTAAATGTTTCTTTTTAATGAAAGAATTTCCGACAAAAGACTCCAGTCAAACCAGGTGACTGATTGTGCTTTTATTCTTTCTGAAGACTTCTTGGAAATTTGTAATTTTATCATTAGCTTCAAGAAAACAAGTAAGCCTATTATTAACAATTCTTTCAAATATTTTGCATAAACAACTCGTAAGTGCAAATTGACGATAATTTAAGGGAATTTCTAAAACCTTTTCAGGTTTGGTGATTGGAATTATGATAGCTTGTTTCCAGTAACTGGGAATATTATCACTGACCCATATGTTGTTGCAAATTTTGAGTAGGTAGTTCAAAGAAACATTTGGGAAATTTTTTAAGAATTCATAGTGAATGTCTTCTGGGCCAATTGCTGAATTGTATGATTTTCTTATTGAATCTAGAAATTCTGGTAAAGTAAGAGCTTGGTTGTAATTTTCATTATTGTTAAAATAGAAATTTAATTTTTTTTTCTCTTTTTTTTTGTTTTGATCTTCTGAAATAGCTTACAAGAATTTTTTTAGGAAGAATTTTGAGAAAAGTTTTATGCTAATAAATTTGCAATATCCTCTTTGTTATTGACTTTGATATTGTTTTGACGTAAATGTCTTAATGGAGTGCTTTTATTTTTCCCAGCGATTTTACGGATCATATTCCATACACTTTTAATTTTGGTATTAAAATTAATTTTGGTATTAAAATTAATTTTAGTATAAACTGTTCTGCAATACTAAGGGTTTTTGTGAAATAGGTGATGTGCTCAGCATTGTCCTCATTGGTTTCTGGTGTAAGTTTTAGTGCCCATGTGTTTTTAAATTCATTCCAACTGGCTTTCTTAAGTTTCCAGTATGGTATTCTTTCAACTGGCAAAGATTCAGAGTTTTCTATCACAACTGGGAAGTGATCACTACCACATGTATCATAATGCACTTTCCAGCTATAGTCTACATTTGTTGTAGGGTCACATAAAGTTAGATCTATTGCTGTATATGACCACTTGATGAGTGAAGGTAGATATATGACTTTGCAATGTACATACATATATTGTTTCTAATCTTCCCTTCCGGTCCATGTTTCAATAACCCCCAGATGATATTATGACTATTAAATCTCACATTAGAAAAAAGGGTTTTGGAAGCTGCTTCAATAGTTGTCTAATACAAAAAACAAAAAACAGCACAGCGTTCCAAAAACAAACACTGTCCTCCTCCATTGTGTACTCTTCATGAACTTGTGTAGCTCCAAGACAGTGTCTTTCTTAAATTAAGGTGTCATTCTCATCTACAATCCTCCCTGATCACAAAAATGGCACAGAGATGATGGTTGCCTTTGTCAAGTACTTCTACATAAAGGTGGATGGGCTCCACCTGTGTCTTCTGCATTTGTGCTCACTTGGTCTCTTTCATTACTGGCATCATCATCGTTGTCTCCAGCATCTGTTTCCACTGATTTGGTAGTTGAATAATCTAGCCTTGTGTTGAAAAAAAGCAGTGAATCTGAGTCATTTTCAGATGACTTATCACTGCTGTCATCTTCCAACAAAGCAAATCTCTGGTATGGGCAGAGGTCTCTGCTATGGTGTGGCATTCTATTGATGAGAACTGAATGCTGGCCATAGACATGTGTTACTGTTCCTTTTTCAAATTGTGTTGAACATCAACCATGTGGGGTCTTTACTCAAAACATATCTCCTGCTTTGTAGACTCCAGGATCTGTGTATTCAATTGGTGCTGCAACATCAACACCTTTTATGCAGGCTTGATAGTTGTATATAGTGTTGGCTGGTGCTGACAAAACTGTTGTGTCATTTTTCGGTGTCACGTTATACAATATCACGCTTCCATAATGGAACATCCTGATCAAGTAGTGATATGCTTGATGGTACAATGGCATCTCTCCTTGATGCCACTCACTGATGGTTGATAGGAACACTGAAATTTAAGTCATATGCCCTAGTTCTCAGCAAACATCATGAATACCACCATGCAGAATGCAGTGCCATTGTCAATGAACAGCTCAGCAGATGGCCCTCTCTTGCAGAATGGTGACTCCAGCTATCAGATGATACTGGTAATATCCTAATGTGGTAACAGCAACCAGATTGAAAACCAACTAGGGCCGCAGTCAATCAGAGTCAGGTAATGCTTGCCTTCATAATAGGTTATGTCCATCCCAACCCTACACCAATTCTTACACACATTCAACTGTCCAGCTTTCCAATGCACTGGTGCCAGGTCAGTGGATTGGCACAGTTTGAACTCTCCAACCACTACCTGAACAGTTACCTTTGAGACCTCAGGGTGGATTTGCTGTACAAAGTACAAGGTGCACTTCACACCAGGATGTCCACTACATCAATGAATGGTTTGAATGTGGGTTGATTCCTGCTCTTCCATAGATGTGGTGCATACTGGTTCCATTTCTTTCCAAACTGCATCCAGCCAATGTTGAGGTACTCTAGTGAGCTGATCAGCTTGGTTTGCTTGGGATCTGATGAGCTCTATTTCAACAGTCAATTTATATTCCTTTACCAGTTTCTTGATTGTGCTGAGCTGACATCTTATCAACATTTCTGTCACCGCCTTCATGTGCACCAAAATCTTTCCAGACAATGTATCAGAAACCTATTGATGCACATATGTTGAGTCAGTTTTCAGGTGCACCACAGTCACTCTCCATTGCAATGCCATGTTGATGCCTTTCAAGATCACATTGAACTCTGCCAGGTTGATATGCTTGTCTTGTTCTGATTGCAGCCAACAGGCATCTTCAACTAGGGATTTGCCACTTTCTACAACATCACCAGTGGCCAAGGAGCTTGCATCAACCCACATGGTAACTTCACATCCATCAACACACCAAACACCTTGTGCCAGATTCTTCTGTGCCAATCTGGTAATGATGTCTGTCAGCATCTGAGTCAGGGGTGGATCCCATACCTCATCGTCCCAGCCAATCACCAAGTTCGCATTCCATTTTATAAATGCAGTTGCAACACAGAGCCAGCCACATACTTGTAAATATCTAGCCAAAATTCTCCTCTGTCATTTTTTCCGAAATAGCTTGTGTGAAACTGATCCAAGTAATCAGTTTCTAACTGTCCAAATCTCTCTCAACAGCACAGCATTCCAAAAACGAATGCTGTCCTCCTCTCTTGCGTACTCTCATAAATTTGTGTACCTTCAAGACTGTGTCTTTCTTAAATTAAAGTTACATTCCCCTCTACAGTTAAAGTTGAGGCTTTCAGTTTTTTGTGGTTATCTTTAAGTTTTCATTTTTTTCCTAGATTGTTTTTAGGTGATTTTTACTTACAGGATTTCCTTTTTTGTCTGGGTTCAGTGTTTTCTTGTTTTTTGTTTTCTATGTTGATTTTAGGAGATTTCTTCCTTGCAGTTTTCTTTTTAGCTCATTTGTGTGTTTTCTTGCTTTTTGTATTTGTTTTTTTTTTGTTGTTGGAGATCATCTTCTTTGTGTTATAGGTGAGGAATTTCTAGATGATGATGTGCAACTAGATGCTTCTTTTGGTCTTTTAGTTTGTATGTTTGATCAATTTAAATTTTCTTTATTGGGAATATAAGTTTTTTTTTATGAGATGTGGTTTAACTTTTTGCTTTTCCCTGTTGATATCAGTTTTCATTATTTCAATTAATTCTTTAAGTTCTTGAATTAGTGTTGTTAATTCACAGTAATCATATTTCTCACCACCGTGTTGTTAGGTTTTAGTTGAATTTGCATAATTTATTGTAATATTTTGTCTAGTGTTTTCAGGAAAAGTTATGTTTCTCGTATATTTGATCTCAATTATTTCTTTTTGCCAATCTTTACATAGATGTGAGTCTGCAGGGTGGTTCTCATTACAATTTATGCATTTTATGTCCCCTTTTTCCTCTCAGTTTATTGATAATTTGTGCAGCTGCATTTTGGACACACCAGGGTTCTAGTGCATCTGTCTTTATGATGCACAAATCTTTGGTAGTTATGACATCTTAAACGCTTGGGAATGTAGATTTTCACTTTTGTGATCATATAGCCTATTTTTATTTCAGTTGGTGATTTGGATGTGTTGAATTTTAGTATATATGTGTTGGTGTTTAAGGTTTGGCTATTTCTTTTGTTATTCTGGTTAAATCTATTACATTTTGGTTTTTTAGTTTAACTTTTATTTCTAATAGAGAGCAAGCAGCCAGGTTTGGATTTTTCATTATACATCTAGATGTGTTTAAACTTTGATATGGATAGGTTTTGATTTTTAAATTATTAAATGTTGACTATTTGAGGATTTTGTCTGCATACATTTTTTCCTACTTGAATTATTATTGTGTTGATGTTCTTTTGTTTTTTTTTTTACACTTAAAGGATTAATTTGAGAGTATATATTGGTTTTTCAATTATAAAAGGAGATAGTTTTGTAATAGGAGTTTCTTTAAGTGGCTCCATTACTAAATACTAAGGGAAGTAACAATGCAAATTTGATTTGTTATCAGAACTTGATTCAGATAGGGGTGTCTTCATTTTCTTTGTTGCTATATTATGTATCTTTTTCTTTCATTATCTTTGCTCCCCACCCCCATTGGATGTTGTTGGGGGACAATCCCATACACCCAAGCATCTCAGGAATACAAAACTGGCATACTCAGATTTATGGGTTATATGTAATCATCAATAATTTCTTTCATTCATCTATCCCTGTAATGTTGAACATAAGTTTTAATTTTTGATGATACATTTTAGTTATAACCTGATTGAGCCTTGACACTGCCTTCTAGTACTAATTATATTAAATTTGTTAATGTGTCTATGATTTTTTTTTTTTTTTTGAGGAGGTTGTGTAGTTATTGTGTTTTTGGAGGGTGAATTGGTACTAGGGCTTGATATGACTTGCCAATGGATCAGATCAGGCCTCTCTGACCACCCGTCTATCCCAAGTAAGGGCCAAAGTAGTGGGTTGAAATTTGGAAGTATTCTATCAATTGCCTTAGCTTCTCAACTACCAGGTTCCTGTCCTCAGACATTACTGGTTGCCACCCATGGCAAACAGGTAGCCTCATTGGAGAGTCATACCACTCTGCAGCAATGTAATCGGTGTATTCAAAAGCCCCAGTTGACGGGCCATAAGGAATCTGTGGCAGAATCCATGTCCTATGTGATAAAAGAAAAATTATGCTAGAGAAATTTCCATTTTTCTCTTTGCTCAGCTATTGGTACACAGTGAATGCACTGCTCGTCAGATGCATGGGAAACATACATTCTATCTTTTTCACCCCACATAGATGGCATATCAGATTTGCCTTTTTGATCCAATTGACAATCAACTGATTGGATCCATACCCTCAAACTCTGGTATGAGTTTGAGATTGAATATAACTGCTATTGGGACTAATACCAAAATAGCTTTCATTAAAAATGAAGAATTAGTGCACATTCACTAACACATCAACGGTCACCAAACACAAATTTCAAACTAATATAAATCATACTATGAGTGTGCTTGCCACTCCAGAGAAAGACACAAGTGAACTGAGGAACTGGCTTGTGCTCAGCTTAAATACAGAAAAATCATTTGCATCAACACAAAGGGATGCCAGTAAATACTTGGCTACTATTCCTGCCACATGCTGCAATAAACACATGCTAATCTCGGCCAGTTTCCCTTGCTGTAGTATACTATAAACTACTTGAACATTGGCTTTGAAAGCCTCTTTTTCTCCATATATTCAATCAATAATACTTTCCTGTGTTGGAGACAGAGTGCCTATGGTTATAGACAGTATGGACATAGGAAATCAACACTGCATAGTGACTGTCAGTTTCATACCTCATGTGATCTTCAGACACATAGTTTGAAAATTGTTGACAGTGTCAATGAAATGTTGGTTCTTATCTCCATGCTTTCACTCTCTCTCTCTCATTATATATATATATATATATATATATATATATATATATATAAAATGAAGATCATAAGACTGGAAACACATGTAGCAAAAAATATGGAAAATAAAGAATAATATATATATTTAAAAAATCCACATTTTAACCAAAAACATTTGTGGCTTATCTCTTCTCTTTAAAATATACACTTTTTTCTCATGAGAACAACTATAACCTCTCCCTTATATACACTCCTGATCAAAAATTTAAGACCACTTGAAAATTTTTTATAAGAGACTGTTTGTCATGGATACATTATAAACTTTTTCTTACTTAAGGTTACTAATTCTATAATCTAAAAGGTTATGTAGACAAAAAGTTATAATCCGATCAATTTATTCAGAAATGGACATTTTTATAAAATGAGGCGTTTTACACTTGATCAAATTATAATACTAGGGGGCATAAATTGTTAGATCTAGGGTAATTCCAATGTTTTTAGTTCAGTTAGAGATTAGCAATCACCGTGTGAAGGTGTCACCATGCCTAAAGCAAGCAAACTTACTGAAGTTGAGCGTGCTCGAATTTTAGATTTCCATAATCAAGGTTTGTCACAGCGTGCGATCGCAGCTAAGGTAAATCACAGTAAAACTGTGATTTGCAACTTTCTAAAGGACAGTGCAAATTATGGAAATGCAAAGTCTACTGGTAGGCCCCCCAAAATTTCTCTGGTATTGAGTAGGAGCTAAACGTTTTGCTGAGATTTATTATTGGTGAATACAACCTCAACAGCATAAGATATGCAGCTGACACTGTATTGCTGGCAGAGACTGAAAGAAAACTGCAGCTACTTCTAGATAAGGTAATAAAGGAAAGCAAGAAGAAAGGACTAACCATCAATTGTAAGAAGATATAATATAGGATCATTAGCAAGAGGGACAACTCAAGATGTGAGCTACAAATTGGAGACATTAAAATAAAGCAAGTGTACAAATTTAACTATCAGGAAAACTGTCATAACAGACAATAGAAAATGTAAAACAGAAATCTAAAGACACATTAGGATAGTGAAAGATGTCCTCCCAGAAACTAAGCAAAATATTACGAAAAAGGAAAATTTCATTGAAAACAAAAATAACAATGTTCACTTATGTAATATCAATCTTCCTATATGACAGTGAATGCTGGACTATTTCCTCACAATTGAAGAGGAGACTTGAGGAAACAGAGATGTGGTACTTAAAATATACTCTGAGAATACCATGGACAGAACATATGACAGAGAGGAAGTTTTAAGGAAAATATGAAATAAAATGACACTTTTGCTTAGAAAGAGAGTTGAAATTCTAGGGACACATGATGATAAAAGGGGGCTTGGAGAATCTAGCACTCACAGTATATAGTGAAGACAACTGGGACAGAAGGAGGCAGGAAATAATGTATCTAACGAGCTTGTGTAAATGGATAGCAGAGTATGAACAGAGAAGGACAGTGGGCAAATCAAACCCTGCTTAGTGCTACAAAGGATAGGAAGTCGTGGAGAGCCATGAACAGTAACATCCTAAAGAGACATGACACATAAAAGAATGTGCCTTCAGATTTCTTTCCCATATTTTCTTTTCTCTGTCATTACACTACCCAGATTTGCTTGATAAACAACTTTGACACATGAACATATTCATGGAGCACCCAAATGGAACAAACTGGCTATAATTTGCTTGTAAGAAAAGCATTAAATATAAATATTCATCTGGTTGCTTGTTTATTTCTTCATGCATGCTTTAAATTGCCCCTAATCCCACATATTGAAAAAAAATCTTTTCAATTAGAAAAGTTCAGCATTGGGTTGGCAAAATTTATGGTATATAAGCCTTTGATTATTTAATAACAAAATCAGTGTTTTATATAATAGAGGGAGAGAGAGAAATAGTTTGTAAGGATTTACTTGGTTCAGAGATAGATAAATACTGTATGTTTATATCTTTATATTTGATTCCATAAGCATTTATTTATTTCAAGGATAAGTAAATACTGGTTTCATATATTAGAGTCTAAGTATTTACTTAGTATAAGTAACCCTCTGCAGGGTAAGTAATTTGTGTATTCTAGGTTCTACTTCTACTTACAAGGACAGTAGAAAACTTGAGGAGGTAGAAAAAATTTGACATAAAATTACATAAACAAAAAAATACAGAATGCAATGTACACCTGAAAATGATCAGAAGACATACGGGTCAAAATGTGACAAAGCAGTAAAGAAAGTGATAATAAGACTTAATAATAATTATCAATTCTGGAAAATCATCAAATAATGGGATAATATCATATCACATCAGGAATATCACCAGATAATGGGTGAGCTATGGAAGAAAAGTTTATTCTAAAGTTGTATTTCCCTATTATTGGCAGTATAATATCCATGATATAACACCACCTTATTTCATGGATGGAATGGAATAGCTGGAAGAAAAGTAATGAAACATGCTTCATTCTCAGAGAGAGTTTTATACTGTCAAGTCATGCAGAAAATTATATACATATATTTACATTTGACCCATACAGCAAAACTAACATGTATGCAACAACAAGCAGAGTGAAAAGGAAATAAGAGAATCTTACTTGTAATAATTCCCCACAGGAATTGAAGCTGCCAGAGATTCTTTTGTATTTCTGGAGAAACCATAACTAGGATTCCAGATATGAGCAGGCCAGATTTATCTGCTATGTCACTAGTAAGGATATATTCCTTTCAAACAGAAAACAACGAGTCATGTTTTTTTTTTTTTTCCAAATTGAAGACTGCGAGCCAGAGAGAGTATCTATATCTGGTGAAGCAATATTTGCAAAAGGAAAACAATGACATGGCCTTGTAAGCTGCACCATGTGGCAGCTGGCTAGCTTAGGCAAAACAAACACCTTGTGTGTCTTGACTCCAGGCAGTTGGCTGACTGACTAGCCACTTTTGTTAAAATATAAACAATTTATAGAAGGATAGTTTGTTTTTCTTCATCTTAACTAACAAATCATTTTTTCACACATCTAAAATCACATTACAAAGATGCAGAAATATACAAATACACAAATACATCGGTACACACATGCATGCACACAGACCAAACAAGATAACCTATGCTCAAGAAAACACATTTTATTTTTCATTGCTAAGCAGCTGTGCCAAATAATTAGAGACAGCTATTTAATAATATGTAGTTCCTCTCGTTACTTAAATAAGAACAGCTATGTGATATGTTATGGACTTTAAAGTGGTTGCATTGGAATATCTATATGGTGCTAAATTCTTTTTATGAATGCCACAGCTACACTACCTCTTTACCTATATATCATCTGGCTGAGTCCAATGTACTGCTGTCTCTGTTTTTTTAGAATCTTAATTTATTTGAACCATGAAATAACAAGAAAAAACTGTCTGAAATGTGATAAAAAAAAGATGAGAAGCTTTTTAAAAGTCATTGAATATTAACTAGACTACTTGACTAATCACTCTATAGAAGATATCTAATGAGCAGTTTGAAGTATAACACCATGTTCTATTAGTTTAGTAGTAAGTATCTTTACTAGTTATGGGTAAGACTAAAAATTGAGTTCCCTACCTGGGAAATGCCACGATATTTCTTGCGATTGATAGTGGAGTGAGTTCCAGTTGCCTTCTCCACAGCTTGAGTAAATGGATGGTTTGGGAGAAATAACAAAAAGACAAACTTATTAAGAGCTATAAGGGACAGGAAGATGTGGAAGGCCATGATTACCCACGTCCTGAAGGGACATGGCACATAAAAGAAGAAAACCAGGAAAATGCAATCAATAGACTTTAAACCATTATTTTATGTTTCATTTAGTAAGTAGTCTCGACCTTTATGTGTGTATGTTGTATTTGATAACTTACATGGAATTCAAAATGGAACCCCTTAGTTCATTTAGTGGAAGGGCATATCTCTTGTTTTTGCTTTTTAGGGATTTTTTTTTATCATGTCTCATATCCTTCTCAAAGACTTGAACTTATATAAATATATCCTATGTTCATCTATTGGATCCCAGTATATTATTAATTCATTGCATATCTCAGGGGTTGAACTCAAAACTCAGGGAGTTTGATGAATATACAGCAAGAAGTAGCATCTTGTTCTACCCTAATAAGAAAGGCCAGAAAGTATGATGATATTCTGGATTTAAAAAAAAAATAGTAATGAATAATACCTACTTTAATTAAGGATTTACAAAACTGCTTTCCCTTGACTATGATTTATTGAAGCAAATAGTTAGGATATCCTTTTTCCCTCTCATTGAAAAGAACATGAAGTAACTTTTTATTTATTTTATTTTTTGTTTTTTTTATGGGTGGAGGTCCAATTCTAGTTTGAGTCATCTGATGGCTGCTCTGAACTTCTGGAGGTTAGTTTATTTGTGGCTTAAAATACAGAGCAATGTAAAAAGATAGCTTCCAATTTACCATTATGTAGCATTGGAGGGAAGCCAAAGTGTGGGAGTGCCACACAGAATGGGTGGAACAGTGAGGGAGAACATTTTTGAGCGGTAGGGTTTATAACAGGGCAAAGAAAAGAATCAGAGGTTGCGATAATATCAGACAAAGGGAAACCTAGATTTAATTGGTAAGGAATAGTCATTCACTTATGACCATGCTACATCAAATTACAGATTATTTGCTATTTGGCGAAATAAGCTTTTATTTAACATCTCCTGTTAGGTGTAGTTGGTGTTTTGGGTAAAGGTTAGAAATGTGAACTCTTGGTCAACAGGTGTGAGCTGCTATTTCAGGAATTGGAATGCTGAAGCTTATTTCTCCAGATTTTTTTTACAAGAAGAAAGTAATACTGTAGAATGGGAGTTATGTTAGTTTTGTAGCTATTGTTAGTAAGTTCACTTCGTCCAAGAAAAATTACTTCTGACTTCAGATAAAAGATTTTTATCCAAGTCTAACATAACCATAATTTTAATTCTAATACAAATTAAATTGTGCTCTAATTTATTGAGTAATATTTTCAATGTATACATTTAGAATCTGATTCTATAAAAAATAATTTTTTATACAGAGTTCAGCATAATCTAAGTATAATGATCATTTTTCTATTTGTATATAGAAGTGTACACATGTCTGACTAGACAGGTTCAAAGGCTCAAGAAATAAAATATTTTTCATTCAATTAAGATCTATTCATATATTTAATTTCAATTTTTTTTCCTATTTGCAAATTTCAAAATTGTTAAGTCTGAGCTAAAAGATTCCTTTTTATACATCCTTACATTTGGACTAGTGTCTTCAGCTTGATTGACATATACTCACAATGTTTCAGCCATTGCACCCTTCTTATTATATACCCCAGAAATGTCAAATTCTCTCTTCCTGATGTTAAATATAAATGCCCCCTTTTGTTGCCATTGTCAAAAGAACTTTGTTGTTTTTCACATGTTCACTCTCAGAATCATTGTGACATGCAAGCTTCTTCAACACATCAATGAGATGATTCATTATATATGTGTGTGTGTGTGTGGGAGGGCAGCAATCCCTCTTTTATACAAGTTTCATTAAAAACAACATACAAGGTACTGCTGTTAATTTTTTTTTATTTAATTTTGCTTGTGTTCTTATAATTTTCTTTTTTTCTGGACATAAATTATGTAGAAATTGTACAAATTTTCTGTATGTCCAAGCACTGACATATATATATATATATATATATATATATATATGAACTGTCTATTCTCCTGGGCACATTATATAATGCCAAGAACTACTGCACTTTTTTATTTATTTATCACTTATAAATAACATATCAGATAAGTTAAGAGAGGGAGGTTATTTATATTCACTTAATTCTTTTAATTTTTATTTAAAACTAACTTATAAAATCAGTCATTTCTTTTGTTTTTTGATAAAATACTGTTTGAATTTCTGGGATGAACAGTTAAATTATTTATAGACTTGAACTCACAATTACTGTATCAGCAAATTTACTTGTCTTGTAAGACAATCTTGAGTGTAGAACTTGGAACTTTAAACCCAATCTGACTGCTGATGGGACTGTTGCTGCTACATGTCATGCTTAACAGCATTCATCAAGCCTTCTCCTTTCTCCTGCTGCTGTTAAAGCCTTGCTGTCATCTCTCTTTCTATACAGTATTTATTTCTATCCTAGGTCTACTAGAGAGGACCTCATACATAGGCTAGAATATGAATTGATTCTGGCATTTGACTCCCCAGTTTTCTTCACCATCTAGTATTTTTATTCCATTCCACAGGCAGTTGATAACTTCACACTATTCCTTCTGTACATTTAAGTAGTTGTAAAAAAGATTTTAAAGAAGATAGCAAAAACAGTGTAATTGTTTAGAGATCAAATATGAAATATTATTAGTTCTCTTGTTTGCCTTCATATTCATGATGTGCAATGCTGTCTAGAAAAGAAAATCAAGAGTTAGTGCTTGATGTAGACATATCAACAAATCCATAAAACTGACTCAAAAGTATTATTTGAATGGCTAGTGTAGATAAATATATCTTACCATTCCAATATGGCATTACTATATCCATGTTATAATAACAATTATGTACATTGGTGAATAAAAAAAGATCATGTATATAACATTTGAGAGGAAACCCTTTATCAACATATTTAGAGAAACTAGAATTAAACAATCGATACATATTAGAAGATAAGGAAAAGTGAAAAGAAGTCTTACTGGTGAGATAACTTGGTCATACACTGTGTCAGTGATATAGCCTTGGCATAAAAGACTAGAGTAAATGGAGATCTAGAATAGTTGTGCTGTTGTTCTGAGGAATGGTCCCTAACTGGTAAGGTGATTTATATTTTACTCTTTTGATCCAATTGTCATATGACACATTTGACCTTTTGATATGTGCATAAATTATAGCTGAATCAAGAGCTAATTAAATTTTGCAATTATACATAATCAATGTATAGTAGTTAAAGTGACTTCAAACAAAAAAAAAATTACTATTGATTTAGTAATTAGATGAGGATGCAGAATTTTATTTCAAAATATGACATGTGGAATGAAACCCCAGACCTTATAGATTAACATTCCACTGTTTGAAATGTCACCAAAAATTCACTTTAATTTTAAGATGAATTATATTAAAGCAGCAATTTTCTTCACAATTTTTTTTATCTGAAGTTGTCAATATTCTTTGCTGTTTTCATCACAACATTTCACATGAGCTTCCTGGCTTGTGCCATCTAAGGTTTTCAGATAAAGTATTATCATTATGCCATGAATTATCTCGACTAGTATTCTCATGTGTATATTGCATATGGCAATCCTTGACTGCTGTCTCATAGTTTTTAGGAGAATCTGTCAAAAGATAATCAAAATAGACTGAACGTGAAGATTAAAACCATAAGAAAACCAGTGCTGTGAACAGCTAAAGAATGCTATAATGAATGGCTCATAAGGGCTACACGTATCTGTAATTGATTAAATAGAAGTTAAGGTTTGTTTTTTTAAATGTATCCAACACAAAAATCAACTGGAGATTTCAATGCAGATCCTCTTTTTTCTTTAGTGATTGAACTTTTTGAAGTAGGCATGAAATTTAAAAGTGAAATTTGAGTTGTTTCAATTGATAGGCAGACATGATTGCTTATAAAAAAGATGATAACCAAGAATTATCAGTGCTGCATACATAAAAAAAAAACAACTTAAATTTTATGGTAAAGAAAAAGGAAAAACAAAAGCAATTCAAGAAATAATGAGAATTTTGTTATTTTGCAATCTTACAAAATCGATTTTTTTTATTTTTATTATTTTAATGCATAATTTTTAAAAGAAAACTTTTGTAGAAAAATTCAAAATCCATCATCTGTTATGAATTTACATTGCTAAGTGAAAATATTTACAATGTGTGCAAGTTAAAAGGAATTTGGCATTTTTCTCTTCAGATGTTAACTTCTTTTTTAGGCATGTGAAGCAGCTTGCTGAGTAGGAAATGATCAAATAAAATCATTAAGGTCATAAAACAAATATAAAAAACATAATCATTGTTTCCAATGATTTTTAAAAAGGCATGAACTCTTAATGACCAATCCAATTATCAATCATTTTGTTACTTGTTATTAATAGATTACAATGGGCATGAGAAAAAATTGAGAGCAAAAGTAAATTACTCAAATTATAATCTGATTCCTTAAAAAATGGAAGTTGCATTTAGAATGAGTAACAAGTACAATAACTTCAATAAAATGAAATAAAAATTTAAGAATCAAAACTAAGTTTGAATAATGATAATAATAACAACAAGGTTAATAATGATAAATGCATGACAGTGCCATTAATGTATTTAAAAAATGTAAATTTCTATTTTAAAGATGACATTAAATTTAAATGGAATTTTTTAATTATGTTTATACAATAAGTATATGATGTGATCTTCCTAGTCATTTATTTAATAAACAACATCACTTAATCAAATCAGAATTTGAAGTCAAACGACTCTCCTAATAAAAAAGGGATTATTCTCTCGACAAAGAGAGTGGTTGATATTAAGCTGATTTGGCATCAGCATTGTCTGAGGTTCAATTGAATTAACATCATTAAAATTGCAATGTTATTTTTATTGAAAAGTTATTAGTTAAAAGAAAGAAAATGGTGTGCATACAATGTGTCTCTCCATATATAAGAGATTATGGTGCCAAGGGTCACGGTTATATCTTGTCACCTTTTAATCATTGTTAGAGTTACAAAGACTGCAGAATCTGCTAAAAATAGATGAATCATAAGAGACAAGTGAATTATATGTAAACATTCTTTGTGGAATATTACAAATTCTAAAACATTGTTACCCATGAGATGATTACAAGATCAAGTCCCTCTGTGGATTTCTGGGGAAAAGATCTACTAAAAAGTTTAAAGAGCCATTGTCAGAAATATCACCAGGCAGTAAAGGATATCCCAAGAAAGTTGGAGATGAGCCAAAGTAGAGTGAAACTTCTGAATGGCTAATTAAATTGTAAAATAACTTACTATTAAAATGAATTAAAATGTTTCTTCAAAACTTGATTTATGGTGAAACCTGATGTAGTGTGAGTTTCCCAGAGAATTGTATATTCATACATCACAAATTGTGTTGCAATCACAAGACACTCAAAATAATGTACAAATGAATTCAACCAGAAAAAGAATAACTCAGGGAAAACAGTAGTAGTCTTTATATGAAGCATGAGTTAGCTTATGTTACTGAGGAATCAGCCAATCAGATGAAAGGATCAGCTAACAGCTGATGAGTGTGTGTTTGTGTGTGTCGTGTCCATTGATGACAATACCATCCTAACAAAATAAAAGTGAATAGCAAAGTTTAAATCAAATGAGATATAATTATTTGTTTTGAACTGAGCTACATTTGTACATCAGACATATAAACATTTGCTGGAGAAGTTGCATCTTACATTACAAAGAAATAAGCCCCACCCCCATTCTCGTATTCTTTTACTCATTCTTATATATATATATATATATATATATATATATATATATATATATAGCTTCATTCTTTTGAGTTCTGATGAACAAAGTAACTCTAAAAAATATATTCATAAATAATCTGTATTAGAGAAAAAAGTAATGAATAATCATTTTCTATAAAGTCCTGAGAATGACATTATTTGTTTAAATATCAAAGTAATAAAATAATCAAATATTAGATTTAGCCATTATTGATTTATGACTTGTATCTCTTTCCTCTTAGGGATAAACATTGTGGATTGGAAATAAAAACAATTGAAATTAAGAAGAAAGAAATACTGGTCCAAAATTAATAATAGTCAAAAAGGCTTTAGCTAATAAAAATTAAAGATAACATTTCTATTATGACTAGTGTATTGTGGCAAGCACAATGCAGTACAGATGCAAAAGAGGTCATGAATCATGTGCAGACATGTCTGTCAAAACCAGTTACATCTGGGTTTTCATTGTTGCCAGAAGAACAGCATTGCAGGTCCAGATACAAGCCTCTCATGACCTGGGGTTTCTGTCAACTGTCTCTTGTCAATAAAAGCAACAGAAAAACTAACAGCAGTAGGCAATTGGTGAAACTTGGTGTCTTATGAAGTCATTCCCTTGGACTCTTTGTTACTCAAGTTGGGTGCTACTCACTGTGCTGTGGTTTCTGAGGCAGTGTTGTCCTGTCTCTTTCCATTCTTTGCCTGTTACTCTATAGTTCTCAGGATGGCAACTGGTTAGATGTTTCCTCCCAGCATCAACACATCCTTCTTATATATTACAAGCTTTTTACGTACTCATGGTGGATGGCAAGTTCAACCTGAGGCTAATCCATGAATTTGACAGTTCAGATCAGTGTCTCTTTATCATTAAATGATTAAAAAATGCTGAACTGGTCTGTGATCTGTGTGGCATGAAGAACATTGGCAGTGTGCTGGCACTCTGATTGAGAGGCAGCACATTTGCTGTGTTCCAATAAGCAAGGAAGAAAGGATGTAGGCTGTATCAGGGATGCCCTGTACATTGCCACAAATTCATTCATAGCTAGGTGTTTGAATTTGAACAAATCTGTGGATGCCTAGCTAACAGACCTCCACAGGCTGTCAACCTTGAACAGTGGGGTGTCGGACCATGGACTTGCATGTACATTTGTAGAAGGATTGCTTGAGCATGTTAGGAAGCTACTTTGTGCTTCCTCTTGAATGGATGTACTTGATGTCAACTAACTGTTAGAGTGTACTGAAGGATGATACACTGATGACAGGATTGATTGTGGCAGTCACAAAGCCAGAGCAATGAGGTACAGAATCAACTTCCACCAATGATCTACAGAGTGACATCATCTACCACAGATGTGGTGGTGCTAATCACTTGACTAGACATTGTTTGAGTTGAAGAGCTGGGAAAAGTGAGAAACACTGAAGAGACAAAGTCATCATACATTGCTATCTCTGTAACAGACTGGGTGATATATCAGAAATGCCTGGGGAAATGAATCTATAGAACAGACAAGATGATCTGTGTACCTCAAAGGTGGCTCCATATGGCCCAAATGGAGCTGAAACTGTGCAGCAGTTGTGTGCTGTTTCCTCAGACACAATGAGTCTCAGATAATGGAAATACATCAACACAGTGGGCATCTAGGAGTGTGGAATACCACATATTTTGTGAGGAGAATTTGATCTTCTGTGTCAAAATCCATTCTAAAGTTGACAGTTGGAACCGGTGTGGAATGCACAACAGTAGATCCTGTGCCAATCCTTTGGCAAAAGGGCAGACTGAGAATCAACAGTACTTGGCATCAGCTGAACATGGACATCATGCATTACCATGGCAGCCATCATCTGACACTAACTGATTTTTTCTGTGTGGCGACCATTGCACTGCTAAGACTCATTGAGTATCATACATCAGCTGGAGTCAGTGTTCTATGAGAGGAGACCACCTTCTGGACTACTCACAGATAATGACACTGCATTCTGCAACAGAGAGTTTCAGACTTTTGCCAAAGAAAGGGGCTGTACATTTGCAAATCTGATGTTTGCATGTCCTGGCAGGAAATGGAATATCAGAGAGGTGTCCTAGAAGTGCCATAAGGATTGTGGTTAGAGTGAAATGTACTGCTGAAGAGGCCACCTACTAGTACAATGTAACCCCCAAAGATGACACCACGCCACTGACTGTGCTTGCAAATCAAATCTACATATACAAGGCTCATCTTAAAGGGATTGATTCAGTGCCTCCAATGATGTCTAAGGTGGGCCATGAAGGTAGGAGAACTTGTGTGGCTAAAAGCCCCACACTGATGAAAAAGATTAATTACTGGACTTGTTAGTCTGCAATCAGTCTTAGTGGACGGAATGCCATTCCATGTCAGAGACCTTCACCTTTACTTTTCACTTTCTTCAACAAGTAATGAAGATGATGTGTCCAAAAGTGAGGAGGAAATCCTTGTGAGCATGCATAAGACAGATGATCCTAAGGAGGAAGAATCATATGAAGATGATGCGGAGAAGCACAAACAAAACCCCATTTAAAGAAGCACTCAACAGAAAAGACCCACTAAAAGGAGTCATAGCTGAGATCATGAGGGAGTGTGGTGAACATCTCAGTACAGATGCAAAAGCGGCTTCGAATAACGTGCAGACATGTGCAGACATGTCTATCAAAACCAGTTACATCCAAGTTTTCCCTGTGTGAACAGAATATCTATGGCAACCAAGAAAAAGAGTCTTAAAAACGCTCATATCCATGGCAACAAAGAAAAAGAGTCTTAAAAATGATCTGCAAAAAAAAAAAAAAAAAAAAAAACAGATAGAAGACACAAAGAAGATGAATTGCAACTAACGGACAGAAAGCTAAGTAAAGAAAATATAATCTTCTTTTGTAGAATATTGCCTTCTACATTAAAATGTCTGAGATATTGCTCACTATAACTTTCTTATGTGAACATTAACCAAATTTTGTTTGAACCCATGTTTATACCTGAACCACATCCCTGAGCCAACCTGGGTATAGAATATCCAATGTAAATATAAATTTTTTTATGACGCAGCAGCTGGGGTCATCAGAGAAAATTCGCTTATACTTCAAAGCTTCGCCCCACTCGTAATACCTGTTAGAAGTGAAACAGCATGGCATTTCCAGGTATGGGCCTCTCTGCAACATTTCATGACCCAAGTTTCTGTTAACTGTCTTCTATCAATAAAAGTGACCAGGTGGGAAAGAACCAGCAGTCAGCAGTGGGAAGTTGGTGAGACTCAGTGTTTTGTGAAGTCATTCCCTTGGACTTTTTGTTGCTCAAGTTGGGTGCCACTCATCATGCTGTGATTTGAGGCAATCTTATTTTGTTTCCTCCTCTCTCTCTCCATTACCCACCCCGTAATTCTTGGGAGAGCAATCAGTTAAGCATTTCCCCCAACCTCAACACACCCTTGCCATACATTACAACATCTAAAACAAGCAACATTAAATATTGCAGCAGCCAGAGGTCATGGAAAATAGTGACTAAGTTTATTTATATGATTTACAGATGGACTAATGTCCTTGACATTGTCATTATGCTTGGTCTTTTTGCCTTCAGATCTTTGGCATGTCTGTCAATCCAGATAACCTTTGGAGCACCCTTTATTCAATTGTTCTCATTCTGTTGTCAATATCTCACCTTATTTAATTGTCCTTTTTATACTGCTTAGTTTTTACTAGTTCTGTTTCTACTGAGTCTATCTGTCCTACCTGGCACAAAAACAGAATTCATGTTATGATTCCAGAGGACAATCCTGAAGCTGGAACCTAGAGCCTTAAATCTAATGTTTTCCTCCATTAAGCAAGCAGCCTTGTCAGGCTTGGATCACTATGCCACTGCTTCTCTTTCTTTTGTATTGCCACAGCAGTTTGTTTTTTTTGCCATGCCCCATTGTTATTAGCTGCTGGTATTTCTGGAACATGATGTCTTTCTTTAAAGGATCCCATATGGGATTTATATCTATGTTGGACCTACTGAAAACACTGTCATAGTATAGCAAATGCACTAATGCATTAAAATATTTGATTCTAAAAGGTTTTCCTCTGTCTAATATTTTTACTTTATTCTACAAGGATTGGTGAGCACCCCCTTTTTTTAACTATACATGATTAGTTATACCTGATTTCTTTGTCTCACTCTTACTTACAGTTGTTTAATGTCTCTTTAGCCATACTTTTAGTGATTGACTAGTTTCATCTTTGTATTTTTTGCAACTACTACAAGGGATGTTATACACACAGTTCTTGGTCATGTTCTCCTCTGTAAATCTTTTGAATCCTTTCCCATACATACTTGACATGAGGAAAACAGACCATAACAGTTATCTAATTTTCTTTCTCATTCATCCTGTCTCTATCTGAAGCTATTATGTTATGTTTGCTGGGTATTTATTATTCTGAAGAGTATGTTTAATGCTGATCACTTCTTATTTGAACATGTCTGGGTCACTACTAATTATTTTCCCACAATGTTGTACTCATTAGGTGATCCATTTCTTTACAACAGGTGGGAATTGAAATCAAGGTATTGTTTGAAGGTTTGCTTGTGGTATATTTGCTTCTTTTCAATTCTTTGTGTGAGTTATTAGTACATCCAGTAATGTTTGGTTTCCTCTTCCATTGTGAACTGGATTGACAGTTTGAGTTCAGGTAGTCCAATAGTATTTTCATATCTTGATGAGGCCAGCGTATGAAAGAGTCATCTATATATCTCAGTCATATAACTGGCTTTAGTGATGTTGTTCTTAAAGCTATTTCCTCAAAGTATTCCAAGTATATCTTCCCTGTCACTGGTGATAAACAGCACCACCCATAGTGAAGCAATTTCCTTGTTGATATATGTCAGACCCTAGTTGGAAGAGTGTCAACATTTCTATCAGCATATCTATTGGGATGGTCATAGATTCCTTAAGAGTGAGATTCGATTCCAATCTGTGTTGAAGCACCAATAAAGCATCATTGGTAGGAACCATGGTGAACAGGCTCACTACATCCAAACATATCATCCAATTTTTATAGATGAGAGGAGCTTGAATTGATTCCACAAAGTGACTTGAGTTCTTAACATCTGACAAGGGCTTTCCTGTTAGTTGGTTGATTATATATATTAAGAATCTGCTCAGCAGGTGGCATACCAAGCTCCTGCAGCTAACTTTAGATTTCAATGGAATACCAACTTTGTGAATCTTGGGGAGACCATAGATATGTGGTAGCTTATTGTAACATTGATTCAGCTGTCTAGAATTATTCAGTGTGGAGTAGCTGGGATCATTGAGTCAATGTGAACAATTCTGTCTTTAGCTGCATAGTATATGCATAGTATTTGCCATGGCTACATACAGTTTTGAATTCAGAGTTTTCAATCTCCGAGACTGGTTACTACTCATGGCTATAGAACACAATCTGTCTCACTATTTACCCATAGCCAGGGGGTAGAAGAGTTGAATTCATACCTTTCCCAAGGGTATTAACATATAAATGAATGTAATGAACTCAACTAAGTTCTCCGATTCCTCAATCCGAGCCACAATCCATTACTCTACTGTGCCTCTACAGGAGGCATGATAGTCCTTTTTCTTATTTAAGATCTGTTATAGCTTCCTCTCAGTTTTTAGGGCTGGAACATTTTTTTATCTTGTGATAGCTACCATCCCCAACTAGGCTTGTCAATTTCTCTGAGTATTTCAACCTACCCATCTCCACTGCAGTGCTATATTTGTTTGCTGGCAGTATGATGGTAATGGTGTCATTCTGTGGGGTTTTCATGGCTAACTTTTCTTTCCTTGTAGTGTTTGATTTGAGAGGCTTGACTTTTTCTACTGCTTGTCTCACTTTTTATGTTAGTTTACTTGCATGGTCCTTAGGAATCCTCCTCACTTGAAGCTATATCTATGACACTTGCCTGCTGGTTGTAGCAAAGATGAGACTCTTGTTTAGCACCGTTTCCTCAGAGGCACTAATGTTTGCTGATATTGGCAATTGCTTTTACCAGTTCACAATAGTCCTTGTTGCTACTCCTACTCTGAGCTTTCATTTGTTTTTCAGATTTGGCAAGCAATGACCCTTTCAAATTCTTCATTTTATGATTTACCCAGGTATTGTTGGATTCTGTTTTTATGTGTCAAGTTCTATACTGCTAAGGGATTACCTTGTTTGCTAAGAGTTCATGTTGCAGTTGATGCTTCATCCAGTAGTAGTAATGATTCCTTTCCCTCATGCAAGCAGGTTCTGCTCATTCCACAACCCTTTGTGCTCTCTGGAAACTGAGTGATGTTTTGATTGATAAACCTGGTGGAACTAGCTTTAGGTTCCTACAAATGTATAGAAATATCAGTTGCCAATTTTTGATAGAGCTTTTCCAATTGTTCCTATTGGTGTATTACATTTGGTTCATAACAATTAGATAATTTCTGTTTGAATTACTAGGATGAGTTATTATTTATAGTCAGACTAATGTCCTCATCTTCATTGTTGTTGATCTCAAAAAATAGCATTGGCAAAGGAAGGTAATAGGAAAAAAGAAGTGATGGCTGAGGGTTCTAAGCTTTATTTCCAATCTACACAGCTTATTAATGGCTATAGAATGATGGCGTCTTCATAGTTATGATAAAAAGCAAGTAAAATTAAGACAATGAATAAAAACCAAAAATTAATAATAGATGACAATGCTTCATATAATAAAAAACAATAACATAATATTATTACTTCTAATATTATTAATATAAATAAAGCAAGTGACATTAAGATGTACAAAACACAATCCAACTTCAATAAAGGCTGCAACAATTATTTGTTTATCACTTTAATACTGATTAACTTTGATCATATTTTCAGATTTATTTATGTTCACCTACTATACACACATATATACATAGTTTAGTACACAAAGAAAATGTTATAGATGTATAACTTATAACATCACAACTTTGAGATATATATATATATATATATATATATATATAAATAAATGGTTTTAAGGTATGTTATATTTAAGGCTTAAATTCCTAAATATCAGGGATAGAGTGCATATAAAGTCTGCTTCATGCTAAATGCATTCATCAGGCCATCAATTGCATTTAGCACGAAAAACTGTTGCCCCTGGGTTTTGACTTCCATGTTCACTTTTATATTTTCATATATATATATATATATATATATATATATATATATATATATATATATATGGGATGTGTGTAATGTAACGCTTATAAGCAAAGAAAGTGCAATTGACACACTGAGTTCAAATTCTGTTCAATGTCATTTCATTCACATCCAGCAATGTGTTAAATTAAAGGGCAAACGGGGTTCTCTAATCTTGTTTGTCAACCAGTCAATGAGAAGGAAAATTCTGAATTGAAATCTAAGGAGAGTTGCTCAGTGCAACATTTCAATGTTTACAGTTTTTCCAAAAGTATGCTTGGTTCTACACAAGCCTTCACCACTATAAGCAGATCATATATGTTGGTAGTTCAATTCTAAAAAAAAAATTAAAAAAAACAAAATAAGAACAAAAAACTGTTAGCCCATCATAGGTAGAAATCAATGGGTAGGTCCAACATATATTTGAAATGCAACTTAAAGTTTTGTTATTCTATCAACTCATCAGGCACAAATTATTACTTTTGATTTTTTTTTAAATATATATATATATATATATATATATATACACATACACACACTGGGTCTCATGGGAAGAACAATTAATTAAATGCAGATTCAAAGCACAAATTTAATATAAACTTAATATAATATTGAGGTGTAAATACAGAATCTAGTGTGTAGGTAGGGGGCTATTGCAAAAAAAAAAGGCAAGCTTAAACTTTAAGAGAGGAATGCTGGGTAACTCATTAAGTTATAATAGATGTTAAAATGGTTAAAGGTTAATCAGTATGTAACCTAAAATATGGGAATGGCATGTGATATTTGGATAATATATTTATCCAGAATTAAAATATTTTAAGAGATTTCTTTCTGTGATTACAAGCTAACATTAGTTCATTTCATTTATTAAGTTATGTTCAGTCAGTAATATTTTTTTGAGGATGAATCTTTTTTCAGCAAACACAGTCACTGCATCTGGAAAAGGGTGAAATACAGAAATCATATATATATATATATAGAGAGAGAGATTTATATATTTCTTTTCATATGTATATAATAGTGGTCTATTTTAAATAGTATTTTTAAAAGCTTTTTAATACAGATAAAAATGTTTTTAATTATATACGCATTAACAGACTGTTTCTTGCAATGCAATTTTCAAAATTGGTGTGTTATCCTTTAACACTATCAAACTCTATACAGTTCGTTTTTCAGATTTTACAATCACTGCAGCCTAGACAGACAAGAAATAAAAAAAAGCACTGTTTGAATCAGATTAACTGGTCTATCTATGGATTGAAATTTCTTTACTCTCATTTGTTGTTTCCAAATTCTGTTTAAGAATGAACAAAAATTTAATTTTGGGGTTCAGAGTAGTGGATTTGAAGTTTTCTAGCATATGGTCAAAATTATCATGATACAAATTGTTTAAAAAAAAAAAAATAACTTAAACAAAGATGTAGTTTACCTAAGCAATCTTCTAAAATCTGCCATCCCTGTCTCAGAAATTACTTAAAAAAACACTAAAAAAGGCCTTGTGTTCCTCTGGAATGTTTGAAAAGAAGTAGGAGTTGGAGTTGTCAGTAAATGAGGGAATAAAGATGTCTGTGGAAGCATATAGGCTGTTGATAAAACAGTGGGAAGTGGCTGACAGATAATATAGAACTCTGAGGTATAGTGCAACTGATCACCTTGGGTTTGGAGAGAGCGCCAGACGCCCAGACAGTGATGCTATAATTAGTGAGCAACTCTGATAACACTGAGCCAAATTTAAGATGTGTTTTCTACATGAATTACGGTCTAAGTATATGTTAAAATACCAGTTTCCACTTGTGGTTAAGCAAGATTCTGGTAGGTATGTAGTAATTGAGAAATCTTTTTAAAAGAATTCCAGGTAATGTTAATAAATAAAAAAAAAAAATAGGAATAAATTATGGATTTATTCCTTCAGGTGTACAATAATTAATCAATACTCAATCAGATAGGATTCAGAAATCTTTTGAGAATACAAAATGTGACAAATACTTGTTTTATGGGTTCCACAGAATAGGTATAATATAGAATGTAAGTTTATGATGTAAATTCCCATTGAACTGGATAATATTTTTACAGAAGCATTGTCTTCATAATTCACACAAACATCTTTGAAAAGATATGAATTCTTCTTTTCTCTCCCCATCTAGGGTTAATAGAAAAGAATACTAGGTTCTCTAGTTTTGTTTGGAAACCAGCTTAGAAGAAGAACAGCTAAGAATACAAAACTGGTTGGACGAGGGGCTAGTAACTCCACTGCATAAATACCTACTTGTTCCAGAAACCAAAGCAATAACATCAAGCATGGTGAGTCTACTGCTCTATACTCCAAGAGAGGTATCTATCTATATATATATATATATATATATATAAAATTCATAATAACACTACTGGAGTAAAAACAATACTTTCTGAGTTAAAATGAATTTGAAATTGTATGTCATCTCTTCTACCTCTTATAAGAATTTCTTATTTTACACAAGTTTATAGATCTACATAAATAGAATATAAAATATTAAAACAAAAACTTCAGTAGTCCAATAGTAGATCATGAATGCCTAATCAAAGTGAAAAATTACTTATAAGTAAATCAGATTTCTTTATAAATCAGTTCTAATCAATGTTTTGTAAATAGAATTTTTTAAAAGTAAGATGCTTTAATCATTTTCTCATCAACAGGGATCATATGTCAGCCACCATTTCTTTTTTACATTAAAATAAAATCTTTACAATATTTAAAAAATGTTATTTTCACTTTCTGTCAATAATACTTCAATTCTTGGCCACTGAAAGTTAGTTTTTCTTGAATTTGAAAACTTATACTAAATGGTAAAATTCTGTCAAAACATTTTAAGTAAAAAATTGCAAAATTCTGTGATTAAGTCATCAAATTCTACTTTAAAATGCTAATTATCATTTGTAGCATGTACATGTACAAAAATCTTCAATAGTAGACTACTACAAAATCTTCTTTAAGACCAGAAACAAAATATACAACTTATACTCCCAAAACATGCTTTGGGGGTTAATATTTTACATGTCTTCTAAATATTTTATGATAAACTTTTTTAATTATTAACATTATATTCTATATCTATAAAGGATAAATATATTATAGAAATTTTGTCATATACTGAATTCTTATGTATTTTTTTTAGCATTTACAGTTTTATATATATATATATATATATATATATATATATATATATATATCAACAGAATATCAACTTCTATGTCCATATATATATATATATATATATATATATATATATATATATATATGTGTGTGTGTGTGTGTGTGTGTGTGTGTGTGTGTTAAACTGTATATTTCAGTAGAAATCCTTTAAGCAACTTTTTTATTAAATAAAACAAATAAGGAATGTATGTTAAGCCTGTTAGTAAGTTTCTCTGAGTGCCAAATAAGCTGTCTGATATTAGATAGAAACTTGTGTATAATTTTCTGGCTACTTTCAACTATTGTTGGTCATTTTCAAAAAAAGCAAATGGAGTATTTATGTTCTTAATAATCCAGAGTTTGGAATGAACATGAATTCACATATGGTGGGGGAATAGATTTTATTGTTTTATATACCTCATGGTGCACACTTCTGTCAATTTTCAATGCATGAGGGTGCAACAGTTCAGCTTAGAACTGAAACACAAGATCAGCCACAGACAGGATTTGATTATAGTGGTGAAGGCTTGTGTAGAACCACCCACATTTTTCAGAAGAACTGATAAGTGAGAAATGGTGCACAGTTTGTCATGAAGTATTCAGTGAGTGATCAATTCTTTGCAGTTGTTTTTCTGGCTGGAAAAAGCTCAATGTGAATTATTCCACTGCAATCTCACCAAATGGAGAGCAACACTTTCATTGGATGTAAGCCTGTTTTAGCCACAGGTTCTGCACACTGACAAGCTTCCAACTCTGTTTTTGTTGAAAATTATAATAAACAATCCTTTTTTTCATCAACTGTGACAATTCTGTTCAAGAACAGCTCCTTTTCTAGGCATAACAGAAACAAAATTGCTGTATAAATTTGTTCTGTTCTGTCAGAGAATGTGGTATACACATGTTGAGTTTGGAAACGAATTCAAATCTCTTCAAATGGCAAAAGGCAGTTAAGATATCAATTTTCAAACTCTAAGCAATCTCTTCCATTGAAATCTTCAGTTTATTCTCCACAATGGCAAGCAGAGCCATCTGAAGAGTTGGACCATAATCCAAATAAACCCCTTGAATGTTTTTTTGTTGCAGTTCTGACCCTTACTCCTTTCCAAAATTCATAGAACATAATAAGGTATTCATTTGTGGACAAAACGTCAACATTCAACAAGGTTGTGTCTTGCCAGGTTTCAATCTAGAATACAACATAAATTGGCATCCCCAAAAAAACAGTATCAAGTTGTGGTCAATTTATATTAACAATGGCAATTGGGCACAAACTTTTATAATAATTTGATATAACCATTGTCAAATTTGGTGTATCGAGGCTTAAGTATAATCATTTTGATTGTGGGTAATATGCCAGGCTGCTTTTCAAGTGGATAAAAAAAAAAGATCATAAATAATGCTTACGTTAGCATAAGATGTAGGACATCAATACAAGAAAAGGTCAAGTGAGCACTAAATACCATGGTTAGAGAGAATGAATGACTGACCACAATGAAAAACAGTTTTTAGTTGCAATTTCTGAAGATTAACGGTCGGTTAAAAAACTTTCTATAAATACATCATCATATAAACCAGAGACTCTTAGGTGAGGTGAAAATTTTATTCGGGGGCATGGATTTCAGAGTAATAATCTGTCAGTATTATTGCCAGAAATATGCCTTTCAGTAAAATCTGTTTCCCTCAAACACATCATTATTCTCATTGTCAAGATTGTTTTGTCATCACCTGAAAAAAGATTTTGTCAAGAAACTGAATCTGCTTTTTGAATTAAGCATGAATAATCTCTGTAGCTGTTTACTAAATTAATTTTAATTCAATAAAAGGCTTCAGTTGAAGAACAAATTCACAAGTGATGATTTGAGGTACTAATATGCTATCACTTAACAGCAGGTGCCCATAAAACCATAACCAAATTTATTTATTATGGAGCATCAGATAAGGATATAATTCACTACCAATAGCTTGCAAAATTTGCTTATGTCTTCACTACATCCCTATTTTGTATATCTATGTATATATTTATGTAAGTTTAAATTCTGGTTGATTCTGTTACATTCATTTTGTGCATATGCCCATGGAAAGAGCATTAATACATCTTCTACTAGCTATGGTCTAAATAGTAAAGCAGACTGGGATCTCTTGCCTTAGGTGGCAACCAGTGTAGGAAAAGGAAAACTCTGAATTCAAACCTGAGACTTCATTGCAAATTTTGCATCATTTTCTTTGTTATCAGATCTTCTGAAAATTGTAGCTGGTTCTACACAAGTCTTCACCACAAGTATCAATTCAGGTGTGTTCAGGTGTGGATAATCTAGCAGCTATAAACTGAACTATTGGGCCCTCATACATCAAAACTGATAGGTGAGTTTATAGATTTGTATCAAGTTTTCTATATACCATATCAGATTATATATAGTTCATTCCTCTACTTGCAAATTTTAATGTATCAGTATAGGTAAGGTGTAAGTGTAATATTGTGGGTATTAGTGCTTAGTTATACACTTGAATGATATTTCATTAATAGACACTTTTATAAAACATTTTTTTAATCAAATGCCAACTTGCTTTGGTATCATTTGATAATACATTAATATATTTGCACAGGCCTTTGCAAATGGTATTTCCCTCTTAATAAATTTATAAACATAATAACATAGATTTTATTTTATCTAGGATTTTAATCTTTAAAACTTTAAATAGATCATATGTTAGTGGATATTTAATAGTCAGAAGGATTTATGGATTAATTAAACACATTAACTCAACATTAACTTTAATGCTTCAAATAAAATATAAGGAAACCATTAACTCATCAGTTTGGATGAATTTTGTTATTGTATACCAAAATGGATATGGCTGCAGTAATGTTTTTGTGGCTGTGTATAAAGTCTCATGTTATCATCTTTTACAGACTGTGAGAGACCAGGAGATAACAATAGCAAAGAACAGACAACCAAGATGAAGAATTTATTCAATGCAATGTTTGTGAATGGCATGAAATATCAACAGCAAACATTTTTAAAATAATTCTCCCAAATAAAACTTACTTGAATTCAAACTCACAGTGGTAGGGATCATTAAACAGACTAAATCAAATTTATTTTTTCAATCATGAATTTAACAGCATCCTTATTTTTACCAAATTCTTTTAAATACATTTATCATTATTAAGCAAATACTAACCAATATCTTCTATCAGATCTCTTCAAATGAAACTTTGTGTTTATGATTTGTGTATTAAAAATTTCAATAACAAGTATTATCTTCTCATGAACAGTAGGTAATTGCATTGTATGGACTTCTTTCTTTTAAGAAATGATTTTAAACTGGCAGAGTATTTACCAGCTGTGTAATTGTCAAGTAGGTACACTACAATTTGCTGGGAGCATTATATGTTTATTATAAATTACCTGTTTACATAACCTATGATGTGCAGAATTTATTAAACAGATATCTTGAAAAGTTGAAGCCTTCATTCACTCTTATCACTATAAAATGACACAGTAAATTCTATTTGTAAGGAGAAGAAAATGCAGTAATAATCACAGTTGGATTTTATCAGTGACTTCATTTGAACTTTGCATAACTTTTGACTTTTCTTGTTGCAGTTCATTGTCTTTACAACAATTTCCCCACTCTTGTTTAGATTTAGTCATTTTTCTATAATCTAAATATTTCTGGCAATAGAAATAATACCATGTTTAAGCAATGAATTGTGTAAACTTTGACCTAAAATTTATTTAAAAAATGTTTTAGCATTCAATCTGTATACTGAAAATCAAGAACAAAAGAATTTGCAGATGTCAGAAATCAATGCAAACATTACTGACAGATAAGGCCATTATATAAATTTTATTTAAGATATTTTACATTTGTACCATTCATGCCTATTCAAATTTGATTTAACATAAATTCTAAAAAGTTTTCTTTCTTGAACAGAAGTTTGTCATTGTTTTTTACTGGGTGACAAAGAAAAAGTTCTCTTTCTTTTATTTGCATTGCATTTAATGGAGCTTATTTGCCCAGCCATATCACCTAAAATGTTTTGATTAATAGCCCAATGGTCTCACCACTGAGCTAGTTACCACTTGTGCACCATGCAAGTTAAATATTTATCATATGTTGAAGCAACTATCCATAGAAAAAAAAGGGCAAAGATGTTGGATAATGTCAACACAGATTGTTGCTTGTGTATAGAAAGCCGATTCTATTCAAGCTTTAAAAGAGACTAATTGTTGTCCTTGGAGGCACTTGAAGCAACACTGAAATAAAAAATGACAGAGTTTTCACAGTGCACTCACAGCAGCAGGTACTTAGAGTAAATGCTGATGGCTCTGTATAGAAATGCTGCAAGGGTTAAAACTCTGAGGTGAATGGCTTTCCATCTATTCAATCCCTACTCACTTAGCTTGGCTGATAATGCTCCTTAACAAATAAACAATACAGTCAATTTGCCAGATGATTGATTCACTTGTGGTAGATTCAAATCAGCTTTCTTGGCTGAGAGATTAATTCAAAAGAAACCATGTATCTTTTGTTCACAACAGATAGAGCTCAGTAACATTTGAACCTTACCATTTAAATACAGGTAAACCAGTGATGGCCAGCAATTCTTGTTTTAATCTATATAAAACTGTAAGAGGGCATTTGAGATTCTTGCAAATGTGAGAGTAGTTTAAGTAGAGGTTACTGGTATTGTTTTTTATTTTGTAGTATTTTTAGTTTTTTTGTTTATATTTATATAATCCTACAACTGGCTTACAAATAAAATTTAAAGGTCAATGATGCCATTCTAATATTAATGCAAATGGGACCTGTCTAATGGCTGAGGTAGTTATATATTTTCTACTAATACCATGGTCAGTGTTCAAGTCTGTGTAGAAAGTATTTTGAATACTGATTTTCAAGGCAGATTGTCTCTATTTGAAAGACTAGTTCAATACAGTATTTCTACCCTCATTTGATTTTGTGTCATACTAAAGTACATTTAATAAATATCATTAAAAGAGAAGGTTGAACTGTTGAAAAAACATGAACCATGGTATCACTGTGCATAAGCTGTAAAAAATTAAAGATTTGCCAAGAAGGATTTGTGGTTGTAGAGTATCTCCAAGAATAATCTAAGGCAAAAGTGGAATGGATTCATTAATGTTTCTAGAAAGTACTAGTCTTGCAAGCTGTTGTGAATGAGTTTGATTTTTCAACTGTTCAAGAAATGTAGCCTTGTGACAAGGCTGACATACTCTAGTAACTATTGGTTCAGCTGTTTTCAATTTTTAGTTCATTTCATATTAATGCAGGGGTCCCCCAGGGCTCTATCCTCAGACCTAGACTGTTTCTGAGCTTCATCAACGACCTCCCCGATGTCACCAGTTCCAAACTAGTTATCTATACAGATGATATAACTATTTACTCCTGTTTCAGTAGCAAGTGTTATAGATCCTTAACAGTAAAACTGGCAACTGTAGTAATGCAGAGTATGGCTTACCTAATATGAAGCATGTTTGAGTGGCTGCAGCTGTAGCAGGATATCCAGTTCAAGGCCTATGGAGCGCATGTGCCCAAGAACTGTCATTTTATGAAATAGACATCACACCTATGCAAATGTATTAACACCTGATGCTGCTTACTATATAAGCGACTACATTGCTTTCTAGTGAGCAGAGGGAACTCTGAAGATGACGCTAGCGGCGTGTAGTACCGTTGAGAAAGTGGTAAAGAAGACATCAGAAAACTCAATAACAAGCTATTTGAGATGAATGGCGGTTTCATTCTGAGGCTGATTCCTTTGTTTGATGGTGTTGGATCAGTGGTGGAATGGACGGAAAAGATGGAACTTGTCTGCAGACTGCAAAATGAAGCAGCTAGAACATGTCATTCCATTGAGACTGACTGGAGGCGTGTTTGCCGTCTACCAGAAATTGAGACAAGAAGGTGGATGCAGACAAAATAAAGACTGCCTTATATATGGCCTTCACGATGGATGAGTTTGCAGCATATAAGCAATTCATAGTGCACTGGATGCAACATGATGAATCCGTTGACATTTATCTGGCAGAGCTACAGAAGTTTGCAGTGTTGTTTGGAGTGGTTAACAACCGCACACTCAGGTGAGTATTTGCAGCTAGACAACCAGCCCAGGTCAAGCAACTTTTTTGCACATCATCAAGAATGGACATGCTGTCCATTGAGCAGATGGTGGTGCATGCCTGAGTGATCCTAAAGGATGATGTGCTGGAACCAACTGTGGTAGTGGCAGCAGCAACACAAGCAACACTGACTAAGAGTCTTGACATTCCCATTGATCCTTGTACTGACATTATATGCTACACCTGTAATGGACTGAACTACCTGGTATGAAACTACCTCATGCATCAAATTGCTACCACATCCAAGGAAGGGAGTAGTGCACATGAGTTGGGACCACGTAAAGAGATGCGTTGTTTCAATGCCACACTATGGGTCACCTAGCACTACCAGTCCAGGAAACGAGACAGGGGAATAGACAATAGTGTCAGTCTCTCCCCTGGAGCAGATAAAAACTTGGTACTACCAGTAATCATGGTCCAAATTAACAGGAAGCCATGCATGGCACTCATTGACTCTGGCTGTTCCCGATCATTAGCCAGCAAAGACATGTACCGATCATGGATAAGAAGGTTTGTGCATGTTACAACTATCAATGGAAAGACTAATGCCTGTGGGATTGGGGCTGGGGTCATCAATGTGAGCCTGAATGGGTACAATCCTGTCAAAGATGACATTCTGGTGACTCATGAGAGGCTGCTTGGATATGAGAATGCTGATTGGGATGAACATGATAAAAGAGATGCAAGGGGTAAAAATCACTCCATCAGTCATAGTAAAGTTCTGTCACAGTAAACCACACCTATGTGTGGTGATAACCTTTAATGAATTGGAGTTCTGCACCGAATTTGCCTAGATGGCAAAGGTTTGGACTGCAACATGGAAGTGGACAGGAGGTCAAGCCCCAACAGTGCTGCGTAACATGACAGCAGAATATCCAGTGTTCAGCTTGGTGTTACAAGAATACAAGCATGAGCTGCAAGTTTGGTTAGATAATAGCTGACTGACACCATATCACAAGAAAGAGCTTGGGCGGGCTAAAGACTTAATTTCACTGATGGCTGTGACCCAAGAAAACAAAGGAAAGGTTTGCCTAGTCATGAACTACCATGAGATGAATAAATATTTCGACATGTTCACAGCAAATGCTGACGTTTGCACAAATTAAGAGAATGGTAACAGTGGAGGAATAATGTATTGCTTCTGGTTTTTAGAAAGTCTTATCTGCAAATGCATGTCCACAAGTTATTGTGACCATTCCAGACTACTTCTGAAAGGGCATAAGTACTGCATTATGTGGCTGGGTTTGAAGTTGAATGTAGCACGCTCTATAAACATGCTGCATCAGTATACATCGACAATATTTACGTCAACGAAAGCAGAGTTTTGACAAAACAAGTCTGGAAGCTCTTTACCAATTTTGAACTCTCATGCAAGGACCTTGAGAAGCTGAAGGATGTGGCCAAAGTATTGGGCTTGTACATCTGGGGAGAGTAGGGAGCAAGATCCCACCAGTTCCAGCCACCATTACTTGTTGAAATGCATTTTCTATATGCAGGAAGCTCACTGGTCACTTTCCAGTATGTGGCTGGCTCAGACCAGAGACTGTGTTTCTGAAGCGACAGGCAAATGCAACAACCAAAGGTTAGGATGACAAAATCTGCCACGGCCTACTAAAATGCATGCTCAATAAAATGGTTATCAAAGTATGTCAGGAGAACCCTGTGAGAAGGAATTGCTGTGTGCACAGTCAGGAAATAAAGGTGTGAGTTGATGCAAGTTCCCTGGCTACCAAAGTAGTGTTGGAAGTTGATAGGGACATTGTCAAAGATGCTCACATCATATAAATCTTGCTGAGCTGGACACAGTGTCGAGAGGCATTAATCTAGCACTCCAATGGAAAGCAATGGTGCTGCAGCTGCTATCCGATTCAATATGTGTGTACCAGTGGATCTCTGACACTCTGATCGGGAGGGCAAGAGTGCACACCAAAATGATCACAGAGATGCTAATAAGATGTTGGCTCAGCATTCTGGAGGGGCTTGTCAAAGAATATGGCCTAACCATCCATGTGGATTTGGTCAAATCTAGTGTAAACTGAGCCAATCATCTCACCAGGGTGCCATAGCAAATGGAATACGGAATGAAGCAGAGCCTACACAGCCAGCGTGCACCACAGCCATTGATGATTCAGCCCAGATAATGAGTATCTATCAGCTAAGTGGACATCCTGTCACAAAGTGCATTTTGTGAAGTGGGTCAATTCTGCAATATCAGAGGCTGTGGTTAAGGAAGTGGTGGGACAATGTGAGGTGTGACAGTCCATAGACCCAGCTCCAGTACAGTGGTAAATTGGGTGTCTACATGTAATTGACACTGATCAATTGTGGTCCCACTTGGTTCTCCATCTGGTTCCCACTGTTTTGTCAGGACTCTGCCAGTGTCATCTGGAGTCCATATTCTTCAAATGGGGACCACTGTTACTTGCCAACAATGGTGCAGCATTCTGTGGGAGCACATTCAGAAAATTTGCAGAAGGCTGGGGTATCCACTTCTCAGCAGGGAATGCCATGATGGAAAGGTGCCATTGCACCATCAAGCACATTACCACCAGAAAGCTGTGTTTTGTGAAGGAAATATAACGCTGAAGGATGATACATCAACCTACATACATGGGAATTGAAAAGTTCTCAACCTGACCAAGAAGCACTTTGTAAGCTTGGTGTTTGGTCATTTAGTCAGATTTTGGGAAATGGGTTAAACTGGGAATTTTCAGTATCTCCCTGTATTGATATCATAAATTGGAGGAGATTTTAATAAACAAAGACATTTGAGAAAAGTTATGAAAGATAGTAAGAGTCCTGAGTAAAATTGAGATATAATGGAATTGTAGATCAAAGATTAATATTGATTTGGCAAAATACAATATGTCAGGCTTTCAAAATATGAACACTGATACATTTGTGAATTTGCTCAACTTGAAAATATTGATTCTGACTTTAACACCAAAGGTAAACAAAATACTGCTTCATCAGAATTACACAGATAACCATATGAAAATTTTCAATTAACATGAATTTTTTTGGTCAGTCTTGAAAAATTTAGTATCTCTACTTGTGATAAATCTGTTGAAATTTTTATCACACGGATAATAGAAACTTGATTCAAGACCAGAAATAAAACTTAATCTAACTATTCAAAATAAATGTGATAAAACAAGCCAGACTATTTTAGTATCTAATAAATATATCTCTACATCAATTTATGGAAAGATTAGCATTGCCTAAAAGCAAAAGCCAGGTTCTTTAGATCCTAGTGAAGAAGTCTGAATAAGATAGAAAGGGGGTAAAACAAAATACTCAGTCCAGATTCAGTCAGCTAGCTCATAGACTAACTCTATTTTTTTCAAGTTGGACAGGAATATTTATTTTAATTTAAAAGAAATGTCTCCCTTTACTGGCCTTGTGTATATCACAATTCAAAATGTTTTAGATAGAATGAGGCAGAGAGAGAGTACACATTTCTGATGTGGATAAAAAATTTAAAAAAAAAAAAATAAAAGCAGTAAGAAATTCTGGATTTGATTTCATGCTAGCAAGAAAATATGGAAAAACCCAGAGCTTTTAAAAATGAAAACAGAAGACAAAATCTTACTTCAAACTGAAGTAGAAAGTTGTGTACTACTATTGCTGTGTTGACAAATGAAAACACAAATATAAATCTCTCACCTATAACATTACATTTTATTCAATTCAGGACTTTGTCAACTACCATTGGCCAGTACTCTGAACATGGATTCCATATTCTTTCCTCTGAGGTGGGTGTTTATATATCAACCCCTTATATGGTTTTGATACATGTGAACATCTTAGGCACAGCTGGGTAAACCACATATTCACTTGTCAGAATCAGCTACTGATATCCTGAGGTACATATCTGCACTTGGTGGCTAGCAGGTCATCCACAGGTCAATTCATTGATGCAACGGGTTTCTCTGATGTCACACTGAGTACAAAGTATATTTTGCCACATCTGAAGTGAGCCACACAGAACAGTTATTTCTTATACTTATAAAATACACAATCTTACAATATTAATTTAAATCATCTGTTGTATGTGATAGTTAGCAAGGCCATTTCAATGACTACCATTATTGAATTTGAACCTCATTATTGTAGTCTTGTTTCAAACTAAACTTAGCTGAGTAAATATAAAAAAAAGATTGTAAAGCCCAACAATAATATATCCAGAAATTGGGTCACTTAACCTTCCCCCCACTTCACATCAGAAACTTTTGGAAAATTGATGCGAACTAAAAAACAAAACAAATGATTGTTACTAATTTGGGATCTTAAGTGAGAGATTTATCTTTTTTATATGATAAAAGCTAAAACCTGGGTCATTAAAAATTTAAAAAACAAATTCCTTGTTGTGTATTTATTATTACATTTTAGTAAATTATTGAGAATTATTCAAAATAAGAAGGATAATAACTACAGAATATGGTTTATTGTAGGAATAATCAATATAGACCATAATTTAAGGCTATGTTCCATGAACAGAAAAGAAAGTCAGATAAATGAACCAAAAATATACAGACCAATTCATAAAAAATCTTCATATTCCATTTACAAACCCATTTATTAGTTTACCTTTATAACCAAGATATGTATACATTTCTTTGATACCTCCCAACTATGAGTTAAATAGCTGGTCTTAGTGGGCTACCTTGAAGTGGCAACAAGTCTAGGAGAAGGAAAACAAGCTTGAATAGGATAGGTTCCATTAGGCTATCTTGCTCAATACACACCACTGCTACTATGGCTGTAGTACACTTACAATCCCAATGGGCTATCACACACACACACACCTTTATAACCAGATGGATTTTCTATCATGGTCCTGGTACTAAATGAAAACTGAAGGATCTTTAAAAAAATGTTACACTTTATCTAAACTGACCTTAATACAAGTAAGACACAGATATTTCACATTTTGACATGCCTGCCTATCAATATACAAAAGTAATATATTGGGACTTGTTATGGAGTAAAGAGTACACCCCTGGTGACTATGAATTTGTTCAATATTATAAAGAGTTCCATGGTATGAGGTCAGTAGTAGTAGTATTGAAGTCTTCATACTTACCATACAGGCATACAGCAGTAGCCTAAGCATTACGTATAGAGAATATTTAATGAATTACAGGTGTGTGTTATAACAATAACCTTACAAGAGAAAGTTATAATGGGACTGTAAAATAGCCTGAACATATAAGTCCTGGTCTCTTTTTCAGTGGCTTTAAATCTTATATGTATTACTTGCTTTGTATAGTTAAAGAGTTGTATGATCCCAGCCTCATGTCATCACCTGTGGTTATCACCTATAAAATAACAATGTTTCTAATGTTCAGTAACAAATTTAACAATGTCCTCAGTCTTCAGCTTGGCAGCCAGGAAGTTGCCTCAGATTACATCTGTGTTTTTTTAATGTAATGCCTATAGTATAAGTAAAAGGAAAAAAAAATCAATGAATTTCCAAAGATAATTAGAGTGGGGATATCTACTAGTGTCAGACAAGTAGTGAGGTAGGGTACTTGTAACACTGAAGCACTCATTTAACATGCTTTAATTGGGACCTTTTGAAAAAAAAGCACCTATTGGCCTTTTTTTTTAATTCAGTAATGTCAATTTGATGTAAAATAACAGGAAGAACTGTTGATCTTAAATCATAGTCAAATTAAAAAAAGTCTAATGTAAGCCTTAATGGTAAGTGTCATCTAATCAAGTACTTTAAAATGCAAATAATATTTACTTGATATCAATAGGGTGGGTAGAGCATCTCTGGGTAAAAGGAACATACAAGTACCTTCATATACATCCATATCAGAAACTGGTTAATAAAAGATGGTTTAAATTTCAAATTTGTTTTCATGATTTTTCTAATAGTGCACCTTAATATATATACATCAGTTCTTTTTTAAGAAGGTTGTCAATGCAATATTGAGGACAAAGTCTCCACAATAGGTTCATGTTGAATGGACAGACTGATTTAAATCAAGAACACTTCAAGTGGAAAAAAAATTTTTATCTTATAAATACAGCATTAGGCTTTGTAAAAATTATTTTTGTATATATTCTACAGTTGTTTTTTCTCTAAATCAATCATTCACCCAAACATTGGTTAAAAGTTTCTCCTTTAAAGTATAAACATCATATCAATAATCTTTTTTCTATGCGTTGTGTCCCTCCAGGACTTGGTTGATTATTGATCTCCACAACTTTGTGTCCTTTATAGCTCTTTGTAAAGTTTGCCTTTTTGCTATTTCTCCTAAAACCTTTTCTTCCAACCATTTACACAAGCTTGTTAGGTAGGTTATTAACTACTTTCCTTCAATATGTCTCATCAGTGTCAAATTCTCTAAGCCCACTTTCATCATTATTTGCAAAATTTCAATTGTATCTTTAAATACAAGTGTCCTTTATTACCATTTTCCCTAGAACTTTGTTGTTGATCACATGTTCATAGTATTTTCAGCATTGTTCTATAGAACCATATTTCTGTTGCCTCAAGTCTTTTATTCATCTGTGAGGATATTGTCCAGCATTCACTGCCATATAGCAGGGCCAATATTACATAACATTTCAGTACTCTTTTCTTTATCTCTAACAAAATTTCCCTTTTTCTTAATACAGTGATTAGCTTTTGTAAGGTATCATTGACCATTCCAATGTGTCTGGGTTTTTCTATCACATTTTCCATCCTCTGTTAAAACACTAGATAAATATTTATATTTTTGTATTTGCTTGATTTGGTGTCAACAATTCATAGTTCACATCTTGGGCTGTTCCTTTTACTGACAACCATACATTCTAACTTGTCTAGGATTTATATGCAGACAACTTTGTGTCATGACCTATATAATAAAAATAAATTTTCATTGGTGAGTTTGAATTTAGCGTAGGTCACATTTGATTGGTTAATCACGGTAAAGCCCACAAGCCTATTTTTAATTCTGCTTTTTTCTCAAGAAAAAAGAGGAAGTATTCTATTTTTGAAATTAAAATAATCATTCACTTGCCAGTAGTTTACCATGTCCAAGGAGACAGATTTATAGTGTTGAAGCATAATTGCAATCATGTAGCAATTTTTACTATGTTTTAATATCCTAAAATTCTAAAATAAATAATATTTAGCTCTCTTTGTATAGAGCCCTCTTTTAAATTAAATGTTACGAACAGTGGAATTATACTCCATTCATTTTCATTTTACCTGTATGTGTATATATATATATATATATATCATTATAAAAAAGTTATTGGTCAGAGTTGAATTAGACCAGGAAACAGTTGTATTAAAAAGTGCTCAATACACATATAAAGAAAATAAAAATTTAACATGCAGAGCTTTTAAATTTAAAAAATTTACATCAGATAATCATGCTACCTTGGTTTCAATCTTTCAGTATCCTCGGGTGGTTAGGGCCAAATGATTTCCTAAGACTTTATTATTTGTATATAAACACATATGAAGTGTAATAGAAAGGGAGGAGAAAAAGCAAGAGAATTAAAATTCTATTGAGGGTGAGTAAATGAAATGTACATACTTTCATCCTGGTTTTGTACAAACTCAAAAAGTGCTTTTTAGTGTGTATGCATCATGTCATTATTTCCAATCTTTCATTCAGTAGATTTTTTGGGTTTGGAAATGTTATTATTGTTAACTTTTCCTCCTGGCACAGTTTGCAGATATCACTACAATTGCTGTAAGGTTCAGCTCTTCTTAATATTTTCCAGTTTACAACCAAATCTTTGTTATTTTTTTTCTTTTAATTCCCACACATGGCTGGCTAGTCTGGTAGAATTCCTTTCTAGATTGAATGATGACTTGTGATTATACCATCTCTTCTTGAAACTGTCTTCAGTACAACCCACATACATTTTGCTCTGGCCATTTATATCTTATTTCAGCTTTGTAAATTATTCCTTCCCTTTTGCAAACCCCCATCTAGTGGACATTTACATTTGTCTCTACAGTTACAGGTTTCACTGCTAATAATATTATTGCAGCATATAAATGAATTTTTCCAATAAATTAAACAGAAAAGTAAATATGTCATTTTTACTTTTACAATCATCTGTCCTTATGAAATAATTATTCCAAACACATTTAGCAGTTTGCCACAGTTTATTTCCAAAGATCAAGTTTTTACCTCATGGCAGATAAAGTAAGTTTGTTGTGGTTTTTGAATCAGAAATTTTCTTCTTGAGGAATTTAATAGAATCTTATGATCAACTATTTGGAATGGGTACTCAAGAGCTTTTGGATACTAATCTACTACTCTGTGAGTGACCCAGACCTGCAAGTGCAAGAGGAGGGGTTAGGCAATAAATTTCCTGAGCTAATTCTACCAAGACTAGCTTGCCTTTTTCTCTCCCAAATACACATGCACAAACAATGGATGCCTATGCACTAATATACATACATATATATATATATGTGTGTGTGTGTGTGTGTGTGTGTGTGTAAATGTATAAATACACACACCCACAGTTGAAGTATAGAGTAAAGGCTAAAAAGACCACCTGTGTTAGCAATGATCTGCTGTAATGAAACGACACACTGATAATTTCTTGGCAGGCTTAGACTCATTTGCTCTATGTAGACACTTTGTATACACATCAGGATAGGCATTTGCCAGTCTGGAGTTTGGAGCTAACATTTAATATCCGCTGTCCCTAATTGTTTATCTTTGCATATCAGTGCACAAGGCTGGCATATGTGATCAAGTTGGGAGTTGTATTATCTGCCTCTCTAATATTCATACACAAAGACAGAAGAGATAATTAGATAGTTAATGCTGATGCCACCTGCCTTTCTTCCCATGTCTCTGTGAGCATATACAAAGATCTAGATGGGTCATAATATCTGGATAAGCCACAGCCTCAATTCTACAAAGTCAGCAGACATTTTATCAACTTGTCTGGACAGGTGAACTGAAAAGCCAACCAGCATCTCAGTATGATGAATTGATCAAGGATCATTAAATTTTATAAATATATTCACTGACAGATATAAGTACACAGAAACATACTAATCTTTTTTTTGTAGTTTTTTATAAAATATTCACCTAGAACAAGGCCCAAGAGCCACTCAAATTAGAGGGTTGCTGAGTGAGGTTGTTGCATAGACATAATAGGAAGAAGTGCAGATTATAAGTATATGCAGGATAGATAACAGTTAATCCAAGATGTGAAAATTGCAGTGATCAGGGAAGCAGCCTCTCAGGAGTCTGTACCACAAATAGTGATTCTCAAGTAGAATCAGACCAAATGGAACTTCCTTCTTAACAATATGAGAGGAGTGAGGATGAGTCTACTTTGTGTATGTGGCATGGTGCATCTAATCTAAGAAATTGTTTATGAATATATGTGTGTGCTTACAAGTATGTGATATGGATTTTTATTTATAATTACACCAAGATATATTTCACAGAAACATATTTGAGGAATACAATGTTCCATATAACAGAATAAATTATCTTATTTTACATGTTAATATGGTCTTCTTGACATTCTATTACAATCATCAGTCTTCATTCATGGATATTATTTGACTTTAACATTACTTGTAGCAGTTTTTATTACTTTCCAGGGATGAACGTTGCTTAAATATTGACTTCCATTCTCATATACATCTGTTTTAATGATGGACCTTCAAGTTTTCCATTAGTTTAATAAGTGGCGAGAGTAGGGTCCATTTCATTAAATTTACACTCTTTCAAACCATTTTTTTGGAAATGTGTACAATAGTCAATTTTGTGAAGAGGAGCATTTTCTTGCATGAATTTAAAACTTCTTGTTTTGTGACATGTACTTGTATCAATTAAAAAATGTATTTTTCAAGATTTTAATTCTTGCATTCATATTGGTGTCATCAATTTTTATGGGATATATAATTTTACTGCCTACAAAATTAACCCCCAAAATTACTCCACCCCACTTGTTTATCTTCTTAGTTATATTGGTTAACTATTTTTATAATGAACTCAATCACTAGCCCTGACATCAGACCCATTCAATATATCACTGCATTCATCACCAAAAATTAATGTTTAGAAATCTGTTTTCCTGTATGTCTTTGCCCAACTTACATATTTCTTTTGGTGATATTTATTCACAGATGGTCGTTTGGCTGCTTACATGACTTTAAACATTATTCTACATATTTTGCATCTTTTTTCTTTGCTTACATTTAAAATACCAACTTCTTCAAATATTTTTTTTGCTGGTCAATCTACATTTTGTTTATTACTCTTTTGTTTTGCCAGTTTTGTCATGTTTTTGTTTATGGTTTCAATGTCTTTTTTGATTGATCTCTGTTAAAATGTTTGCAATTTACAATGTTATGTTCCCATTATGCAATAATTTTACAATATCATGTTTATCTTTATTATGACTCTCATATATATATATATATATACATACACACACACACACATTATATATATATATATATATATATATATATATATATATATATATAGTTAGACATTTGTTTTCTGACCATGAAACCCAGGTTTGAATCTCATTATGATCAATTCTTCAGGGAGATGATTTATTGATGTTGTTGGCTTGAGGAAGTGATCCCAACATGTGGTACCACTGAAAAATGCCAAAAACATACCAGAGGTTGATCCAAGCCTTGTGAGTAAAATTTGACATCCAGAACTCTTCAGAAGCTGTTGATGGTTGTGCTAGCATGAAGCCACAAGCCATCATGATCGAGAGTTTGTGTACTGACCTTGTTCAAACTGTTGATTACGCTAAATGATGCACTATCTCCAAGAAACTGTAAGTTAGGTCTGCTCAGCATAGTTGCAGTATAAACTACAGGTAGGCTCTGTGGATATTGAATGAACACAAACGCACCAGAGCAGGCATTTGCAACAGGGATTGGTCAACCACTCTAGTGGATGGGGATGCTTAGAAATGAATAGCCAACCATTGTTCAATCCCCACACCCCTAAAGAGCAGACCCATACAGTATTAACAGCAAACATTTTAAATTATGCTTAGAGGAAAAATTAGCAATAATTAGTTTTAAAAAAATAAAATAATCTCTTAAACAAGAAAACATGCATAAAAGGAAAAAAATAAAAAAAATATAAGCAGTAAATTGCTGATACTCCCTGAAGTGTGGATGGACATGACCGCCTATGAAACTCAGGAGTCAGCTAAGTGACAAACTTTTACTCCAATTAATCATATATATATATATATATATATATATATATATATATATAAAACATTATTTTTGTGGATAACCATATAAGTAAACACTCCATTTATTTTAAACAGTATTTTATTTTTGTCTATAGAACTGAACATTTTAAAAATCTTATTAAAGAAAAATGCACCTTCCATCAGAATTTGAACCTGCATCCCCATTTGCAGGAGAAACCATTGTTTGATCTGACCATTTGGCTACAAAGAATTTCGTAATCCAGCAACCTATCTGCATTTTCAGCACACTTTACTTGTTCAGATTTCTTCGAAAGTCATAATTGCTCAGTTTCATAACCAAAGCATTAACAAAGCAATTTCTAAAGAATTAATAGATTTTTATTTATTAATCTGTGTTATACTGGAATACACCTATTCTATTGTTAATAGACTCTCCCACCTATAATAAGTAGGAGTAGTAGCAGTCGCCAGTCAGCAGAGAGTTGGTGAGTCAGTCGATGGCGGACGACCGTTAGTCAGATATTAAAGTATCAGCCACCACAACTAGATTGCTGCGTCATTAACTATTATATCAAGTTCCTAACATTTTGTACGTCGAACCTTTTTAGGAACAACTTAGTGAAATACAAGCCTCCTCTGTGAAACTACTCTATAACAATCTGACAAATCTTTATTACTTTAAATGTTATTTTTAGTAGATATCTATGCTGCAGTATACATACATACATACATACATACATACATACATACATATATATATATATATATATATATATATATTTCAGAAATTAAAAAAATAAATATAAATGAATAAATTTAGGCATGGTATAATTTTCAAGCCTAAAATCAGAAGAATTTTCACCGTCTATCATAGGGTTAGGTTCTTGTATAATAAAGCGTTTTCATTTGCTAATACTTCTTAAGTTTTAGACCTGACACACAAAAAATGAATACTGTTAGCTTATATTTCTAGTGAGACACCAGGGCAAACCCCTTGAATTGGGACATATGATAAAACTCATAAATAAACTATATTTATATTTATATATTACAATATGATGAACAAATCATGACGTACATAAAATCACACACTAACAAATAAATTATTATAAATATTTCAAATAAGAACAGATATTATAAGCTGAAATTCACATGGTATATTTATCATATAAGTATATCTTGAAACCTGTAACTATAGCCATTGGCTTTTGAAAACAGTGAATTGCATAATAAATTAACATACACACACACATACATACATACACACACACACATATATATATATATATATATACACACACACACACACAAACACACAGGGGTGATTAATGTGACAAAAGTAATGGACAACAGTATGTTAAGGTAATGTCAGATGGTGCCACAATAAAATCGTGCCATATCAGAAATGTCCAGATTTATATCAGTTGTGCTCTGAAATTTGGCTAGTATAAACATCAGCAAGGCTACTCATGGCAAAACAAGATGAATTACTGGAGTTTGAACTGGACATGAAAGTGGGTCTCAGACAGATAGGATATTCTATTTCTGAAATTGTGGACATATTTGACTTCTCTCAAATGTACAGTGTCATATCTGTACAGCAAATACCTGATGGTAGGCATTACTGGCCACCATTGTCAGTACAGTGACTCACCACAGGTCTTTAATGATCATGACCAGAGGCATCTGGTTAGAATTGCCTGAGGCAACAAACAATACAAACTTATTTCATATCCATATTGAATGCAGAAGGTACTAGACACATATCCAGCAAGTCAGTTCAGCATTCCATGGGAGATGAGACCTGAAAACCTACCAGCATATTATGGTTAACACCATAATCCTAGACACAGTGCTTCACCTGGGCTTATGATATCACTAATTGTTCCCTGAAGGATTGGAAATATGTGGTGTAGTCCAATGAGTCATGTTACAGTTGCTTCAGACTGATAGTAAGATCTGAGTGTGGTACAAATTCCATGAGGCCATGAACCTGATTTTTCTGCAGTCATGATGAATGGTTGTGCTATCAATGAGGCTCCTTGTCTTGGACATCTATTGGAACTAAAGTTCACCCCAGATCTCAAGTGGAACTCATATAATCCATTTCAAAATATGTGATAAAATGGTCAGTTATTTGTACCACTCCAGAAAGTACCTGACTCCTCCAGCCATGCTTTATATTTACAAGAATCAGATCAAACCAAAAATGCATTATTGCTGTCATTTATGAATGTTATAACTCATAACATTCATACATTATGAATGCAGGTCATTATTTAAAGAAGTAAGAGGGTATGAATGAAAAGATTCAAAATGGACAAGGTTATCCATTTCACTAAAACAGATGTTAAGCACATGCTGAATGTTATTACCTCCTGTATCTTCCCTTTCTTTCTTTGCAAACAAACAGCGCCTTTGATATATGTTATTCCATCTATCCTCTTCAATCAAACAGGAATGGTCCATTGTTTATCTGAGTTAATGATAGGGCATAATGTACACACTAAGGAACAATCAGAATTATCATAGGATAGGTTCAGTTCCAAATTATTAAAGTTATTTAAGTTCAAATATTTTACAATGTAATAAGGGAAATTCCATGGGTATTTTATGGCCGTGGATCTAGCAAGGAGCTTATTCAATCGTTAACTTAGGAATTCATCCAAAAATTAAAAACAGGGAAACCATGAAATTTCTAGTTTTAATTATTTGACTTTAACCAGCTGCTTAATGAAAAGATGAATTCATGTGAAGTAAATAAATTGGGAATATTTCTGTTAAAATCACTTTCTCTAATAAGAAATTTGACCTTTGTAGGGTCAGTCTACCCAGATTTTAGGTGGAAAAATAAAATCTAAGTGTCATGTTCACAAATACAACACAAAATTATAAACAATGTGGAGAAATGACCTTCACAGAAAAGGAAAAGGCCAAGCTAAATATGACAATAACATTTATACAGTCAGATACATATATTTACATATTAAAAATCAATGTTCTTTCTTGTGGCCATGAAGAGACCAATAGTTTGATTGTTCAAGATGATTTGTTGCAAGTGAGTTTGCAAAGTTTCAAAGTGTTTTTGTTGCAAGTGAGGAAATCAAGTGATATGGTATGCCTATATGTGTATGTGTGAAGCACATGCTAATGAAACGTATACGACTTCTGACTGATTGTGTGCAATAGCCATAATTTTAAAACACAGTGAACAAAGAGAGAGATAACAAGGCCTACTTTCGTAGTGGCATTGTATGTAGAAAACTTATAGCTGAGATACATGTTGTCATGGTATATGTGTCTATGTTGTTGATCGAGGCCTGGTCTGATTCACTGTCTTTCACTGACTGTCCTTCACTGTGTTGTTACAGATCTGGTCCCTGGCTGTTGCTGACAAGCCATTTTTATCGATATTTGACAGCTGGTGCTCAGCTCATAAATCCTATCTGTGTTTTGCATAGGAATGTACTCAGTAACCCAAGCCCTGACCTATTTCCAGGTCATGTGGAGCTCAACTGCATGAATGTAGTAGAGAGCACATAATGTGACTTGTCATATCCAATCAGGTTTCAGGAATCACTTATTTAATTTGGTATCATGTTTGTACAGAATTGTAAAAAAGGTTTTCGTATCTACTAAATTTAGTAAGATTTATTTGTAGGCATCTCTCACTTGTTTATGCTTCACTTATTGGCCATAAAATATAGGATTTGAGATTTTGTGGTCATCTTGTACATCAAATCTTGTAAATTTTCTTGATATTTTTTGCTATGAACTGGGACATGGAAAATGTGGTAGTAAGTGATAGATACTTGTTACAATGGTTTGGTTTGGTTTATTTTACAGCATATCAACCTAAATGGGTTATTTAATGCCGACAACATTTTTAGGATAGATTCGTATGAATAGAATATGTATTCTTTGGTTTGGTTTCTTTTGTTTTATGGCGTATATCAACCTCAATGGGTTATTTAATGGTGACAAAATTTTTTATTGCTGGTAATAATTTGTTTTAAAAATGTATTGCTGGTAATAGTTAACTATTTTCCCATAGCTGGGACCCTAACAGGTGCTACCACCCCGGGTCAGGGTACCTGGGAACACCAGCAATTAAGAGGTGGTTCAACACTCCTCAAAACATCCTGATCAGGGGGCTTGCTGCTGGACGTAGTTTAACGTCTTACCCAGGACGGACTTGTTACAAAGGCAATAATTTACAAAGAGGATATGTTTAATTCCAACAACTCACAATCTTTGTAATGTGGACAACCTTAAAAAAGGACCAGTATTAATAACTAGTAATAGAAACAACAGAGAAAACATTCTCCTTTAAAGGCAATATATTTACTTTGCATCTTCTAACTCACAACTTATATTAGCAGAACTAAGAGATAGTTAGCTAGACCCTCATATTATAGGGAAAGAAACAACAGGTATTTATATTCTTTAGAGTGGATACTTTTAAGAACTCCATGTGATATATAATATTAATTATATATTATTATTATTAAGAAATGCTCTATCTTCATGTTAAAATAATGGCATGGCAAGGTGGGACTTATTTTAGAGTGAGAGTTGAAGTCTACAAAGATTGTTAGTAACATTAGAATACAAAAATTTATTCCCCAGAGAGGATAAATGTCTTATTTAGAATATAAGTGATTCATTCATTTGTATGTAGCAGCAACCTCTATCATTGTCCCAGCTGTTAAATTGTTTTACCTCAAACAGTACAACTTACTTTACACACATTATCAAAGGACAATTTTTTTCATCAGTGATTTGGAGAATGAAAAGAAAAAAAGGGGTAAAGATAGACAAGACAAACTATATAAAGTTGAAACATGAGGGAGAAAGGAGAGTGATAAAAAAGAAATGATTTGGAGAAAAACGGGGTAAGGAAGAGTTGGTTGAGGTTTGAGAATTGTGGTCCACACCCATTGGTTAATTAATAGACAAGTTGACCTCATCACCCCAATCATTACTGTAACAGGCTGGGACTCAAAATGGTGGGCAAGCAAATTGAAATATAGACTCAATGTATAAGCATAAGATGAGCATTTAAAAGTCAATTTTGCCAGTTGCAATAATAAGAGATGGGGGTGGAGAGTTCACAAAAAATGGTTCCTAATTGTTACATTCGCAGCTTTGACCAGCAAGTCTCAGAGTCAGCCATGTCTGGTGTGTCATGGACCAGGGGTAGAAGAGGAGAGAGATAGAGAGAGATTAATAACTCTTCTAGATGGCTGTAGTGTGGGAAAATGGAATTAGATAAAACTCTGGATGGAAAACATTAGGTAATCAAGCCTGACTGTTTCAGGAAATTATCATGGCCAATTTATTTGCCAATGCTACACAGATTATGGATCATTCACACAGGATCACAATACATACATATCTATGATCATGCGTATGTGCATCAGTCTATAGAAATATGTATATGTATATAAGATACGTAGAGTAGTGTTATTCTATCCGTACTGTTTGTATTCATTTCTGACTAGCAACAATCGCTTTTTTCAGTGCCTAACATAGAGAGTGAGTGATAAAAACTGATCAGACAAATCTTAAGCCCCAAATTACAAAATTTGGTCTGTTAATGCAGAAAATTACTAAAGCTAAACAGGGAGTAGTGGTAATGTAAGCAACAACAAGAAAAACTGAAAATTTGCTTCCATTTTTCAGGTTCAAATACAGTCAGTGCTAAGATATGATTGGGCTTATTGCTTCATGTTATGGCTAAATATGTCGAAACACCAGTTCTCATTCAATCACCAAAGCTAAGCAATGTTGAGCTTGGTCAGTACTCAAATTGATAACCGCTGAGCACTACCAGGTGCTGGAAGCTACTCGATAGGTCTAACAAGCCAGTAATGAATACAATCTCATTACTCATACTAACAGAAGACCTCAATGTGGAGGTGCTTCTGTACTGACAGGTCATAAGACCTATCTGAAGTTAAGAGTGTTTATTGCTTCATATTTCTCCTATCACCAGAAATTGCTTTATCACTATCTAATGATTAGAGTGAATGAAAATTTTGATATGTATTTTGTTTAACAAATCCTAGCCATGATATTCTACTTACATAGACAGCTAATATATTTTGAATATACATATGATTATGTACATAATTTAGTCCCCTGCTATAAAACAATGATCAGAAAGCCAATCTTGTTAATATATTAAGTTCAAGCCTCATGTGCATTTATACTATTATTACTATCAACAAGACTTTACTAAGCTTAGAAAATCTTTAGAAGTCTGTTGGATGGTTTAACTAGTTACATAATTTCAACAGGCATTCGTGATCAGTCTTAGAGGTCAAGTAAAAACAAATATTTTTAATGCTGATAGTTAACACACCAGCTCTTAACTAATTCATATAACGACAACATCATATTCAGCTGACTCCAAAGAAAAACAATACCTAAGGTTTAAAATGAATTTTTTAAAATGAAAAATCTTTTTTAAAGCTTCTATTTTAGTTTTAATTTCAAACTAATAATTTAACTTTATTATTTCCTATAAGCAAGATACTTTGCTGTATTTTCAAACTGAATTTAAATTGATTGGAATTAGTTTTTTTTTTTTTTAAATTGCTAAAAATCACTTATTCAGCCATATTTATAATTCTCTCAGCACAACCTAATACTCTTTATTAAAAATTCTTTCAAAACTAAAATATAGTTTTCTGAAACTTTGAGGAAAATTAGCCGATTTAAAATTTAATAAAGATGATTTGAAACAAATATTACTTATTTTTAGTTTAAAATATCACAGAAATGCATTTTTTAACACAGAGGTAAGTATTTATTTAAAGTGTTGACAGCTTGACTGATAGAAGTTTATGTAAATTTTTCCTATGGTTGGTGGGGGGGGGTCATATGTGTAAAAATTATTTGACAAATATAACATGAGCCCTTTTCATATAAATTTTAACAACCCAGTAATCTTAAATATTTAAGAAAATATTCTAAGTAACCTAATAGTTTATTGAATTTTAGGTAATTTACCTTTAAATTTACTATAGTTACTGATCTTATTTTCTGATAATGTCATGTATTGATGTCCACATTTACAAAAATTGACGTTTATATACACAGAGAAAAAACTCAAAATTCTTTTGTAAATACTGGGAAGTTGCTGAATTGTAATCCATTTATGCTTAGTAAGAATAGTTTTTACTTAATAACAATATTACCTACCTAATACAAATTAATACAGAATTTTAAAAGATTTAAAACTTTATAAATTATTCTAATTAAATTTTTAGAAAACTGAAAACAATTCTTGTAAAAATTTATTATTTACCAAAAAAACAAATTTCTTAAGAGAATAGTGTCTATAATATATGAGAGTTGTTCAAAAAGTTCTAAGCCACACCCTGAAAGATTTGAAGAAACAAAACAGTTTTTCATTATTTTTCAATATAGTCCCCCTTGATATCAATGCACTTGATCCAATGATGCTTAGGCATTCCAATCCCATCATGAAAGAAGGTGATGTCCTTGTTCCCAAAAAACTCCTCCACAGTACATATGATCTCATCATTAATTCCAAAATGGCAACCCTGCTGGTGGAATTTAATTTTAGGTAACAGGAAGAAGTCAGATGGAGCCAAGTCTGGTGAGTAAGAGGGATGGGGTAGCAATTCAAAGCCACAGTTGGCTGCTTCAGATACTAAAACCTGAGTAGTGTGAATGTTATCCTAGAGCAAGAGCACACGTGCCCTCAGCTTCCCTCTGCATTTTGAATTGATTGCTTCCTTCAGTTGTCTTAATTTTGATGCATAGTAGTGTTCATTAATACATTTTCCAATTTCCAGGTATGATTCTATCATGATTACACCTTCAGAATCCCAAAAACCAGAAGCCATCACCTTGCCAACAGATGCAGCCTGCTTGAACTTCTTCAGGGTGGAGAACCAGAGTGTTTCCACTATTTGCTTGAATGTTTGGTTCATGTTTGAAGTGGTGAACCTAGGTTTCATTTTGAGTTACTAATCTGCAGTGGAAAATCTCAAGGTCAGCCTGGAAGCGAGTCAGAAATGCTTCTGCTCTAATATCAGCATTCTTGGTACCCATCTTGCAGACAGCTTGCTCATCCCCAAGATCTCAGTTAAAACAGTATGGACTGACCCAGAACTAATGCCTATGGACTTAGCTATCTGCTGGACAGTAAGATGTCTGTCATCCAAAACCATACAGTGAATGACATCAACTTTTTCATCAGTGGTTGAGGTTTTTGGATGACAGAAATTTGATTTAGTTTTTTTAGTTTTATAAGTGGTAGTATGTTGCCACAACAAAAATGTCCAACTATGGCTCTACTTTCTGGGTGAGGCTTAGAACTTTGTAAACAGCCCTCATATCTTATTCATGAAAGCAATTCAAAGCTTTTCTAATTAAATAATGTCTTAGTTTTATTGCATTTTTTATTTTATGATTCAGAGCAGATTTTTGGTAACTTGTGGTTATGTTTTACAAAAAAAATTCTCCACACACTTTTGCTTATAATTAATTTAAATATTAATCTCTATAAATATGAATTTCTTGAAATTTCATAAAATTAAATAAGTGGAGGGTTAACAGATGTAAAAAAATATTTTTACCAAGTTTTTCTGAAAAACAAATGTTTCTAAAATAATTTCATTCATTTGTGAATAAGTCCTGAAAGTTTCATTAAAATCTGATAATTATTGGATTTTTGCAAGAATTTCCAAAGCAATGTGTTTTACACTATAAAAAGATGCTAAAATTTCCTATACTAATTTATGGTTGCCCACTGATGCAAGGAAAACAAAATTTTTAACCCAAATTTTGAAGATTCTTAAAAGATTAAAAAATATAATTTAATAATAAAAAAGATCCTTTGTACTTTCCTCTTAACAATTACAATTTTGATGATAAATTCTTTTATTAAGTCTGGAATTTTTTTTTATCATGTATGCTCATTTTTTTTAGCAAATCTTTGGAGGTACCTATATTTCACATGTCAACTTTATTCAGCTGTGAAAGAGTTAACATTGCTTTCTATATTGAACAATGGTGATCAGCAGTGACAGAAATCTAATTCAGCTATATAGTCTGACACCTCTGAGTCTTATATATTACTTCTAAGACAATGAATGGGAGGATAGAACCACCAGAGATCTACAGTAAGTAAGGGTATAGGAAAGCTAAATTTTAAGAGAAAAGAGAGATGTCTGCTGTTATGGTAGAGCATATCTAGAGTGAGAAGGTTCCACATTACCTTCTTTAGGATTAGGTTCAAATAAAAGATACTAGTTTGGTCAACTTTGCTTCACTGCTGACAAGATGATCAAATTTCCAATCTAAATTGTTTGTCTTTTTAAGATATTAAAGTTATTTCAAAATATATTCAGTCTAACTACAGAAGAAACCATAAAAATAGCTTGCCAGGCAGAAAATGAAATTAGCCTTGTGACCATTTCAGTTTCATTCAAATTTTGTAAATGTGCATATATATTTTTATTCAATGACAGACCTAAAAATATTTGTACAAAATTCAAAAAAATTTTTTTCTAATAATTTTTATGTATCAGCAAATAGTTTCAATAATACATTATAATTAATTGATGGGGGGGGGGGGGGGTAAAAACTAATGTGTTTTTTTTGCTGAGAAATTAGTTATCACTTTTTCTTCCCATTCCTTTTGTGTCAATTTCACCTGAATTCACTTTTTGTGGCAATGTTCTTAAAAGTTTAACCTAAATTCACTTTATTTTCAATAAGTAATAAACTGGATATTTACTTTGTGGCCATCTCTATGCTGTCAGGTACCAATAAAGAGATATGAACAGACTGAAACAGATAGACATGAAATGATTGATAATAAACATGAATAAACATATCAATATGAAATAATTATCTATAATGCTCCCTGCTCACTGTAGGTAGGAGAAAGAAAAGATGATTATTTTTATTGTTGATATGTTTGCTTTTCTTTCTTTTTCTTGTCTCCAACTTTGATTTTATTGCTCAGCTCAGAGTAGTGGGTGCTGTCCAGAGTACAAGAAGAATGTATTATTACAATGTCTTATTTCAAACTCAATCAAATTATGTATGTATGTATGTATGTATAGGAATTAAACCCTGTATATATTTTTCAAACAAATAAATTCCAATGAGGTTTGTTAGATAAACAATCATTACAAGGGAAAATACCACCAAAATACTTGGCAGACATAATTGTAGACCAACCACATTATTTTTGGACCATTTAGAAAATAACAATTCCTTCAACATCCCTGCAAATTCTAGAAAAAATTTTTGTGAGCCAGTGTGAAATTATTTTCTAACTAATGAAAACATTGTATTCAAAAATGTTCACACCTCTATGTGAAATTTTAAAACCCTTTACAGATATAAAAACTGAAGCATACAGCATTTTCAGGCTCAAAAAGCAATTTCAGATGCCAGTTTGATCAACACTCACACACACACACACACAATGGAAGAGAGACAGCCAACAGCCGTCAACTAAGGCCTTGTCCATACACACAAGAGAAGGGATTAACCAGCAACTGTCTACTAAGCCTTTATCTACAAACTCACAAACATATTAGGCTTTCACCATCATAAAGTAAAAAAATGTTCACACATTTCACAATTACAGTAAGAACACAAAACGAATTATCTTTTATGAAGCAAACATCACAGCAAGGAAAATTGAACATATATATATATATATATATATATATATATATATATATATATATATATATATATATGCTTTTTAAACAATCATTCAGTGAATAACCTTTTTTTGTGCTTCATTTAAAAAGATAGGTTGATGTTGTTGTTGTTGTTGTTAAATGTTTGGAAGCCCAACACTCAGATAGCAACTAAAACCTGGGTAGACAGATCCCAAATACGTGCATGTGTATATATTAAATGGCACAAACACATAGAAGTCCCTCATGTACAACACAGATAAATGTATATACATTTACATACATGCATGTAAAATCACATTGCAGACGGTGTGTAATGGACAGAAAATCATCTCTTCCTTTATAATATAGATTGCTGGAGAGTGAGAAAATTGAAGGAAACAGTATACATTAGCCCCATAGCCAAATGTATAAATCAGGCTAGTCTGGATAGAGAAAGAATAAGGAAGTATACTAGCATATAAAAAAATCTGGGCTATTGTAAATGGAAATCTCCTTGTGACACACATTGCTAGTAATAAGCTGAACTGATTATTATATTTACTGTCAATTTTCTTTTTATTAATAGCTACCATTTCTCCTACCTTAGAGAGTGCATTCCTGAAGTGCAATGTAGAATGGATTGGCTGAAATGTTGTGATAACAACAAAAGCAACAAAATGAATGAGGTCAATCATCAAAAAAGCTCTTAGATATGTCTGTTTACAATCAATAACTCTCAATAGGAATTGTTTATTCATTAGAGCTGAGGCATCAAACACACCCACTTGAGCATTTTCTGGACCCCTTTGCTATATCTTTTAATATGACAAATCATACTGCTCACAAAATCCCTGAATCAAGATAATTCAAAGATATGGTGACTTTTAGCTGTATATTAAAAATGTTTATAACATAAAATTAGGTACCTCCACAAATTTGCTAAAAATGAGCATACCATGATGAAAAAATGTCTTAAAAGCTTAATAGTAACATAGTTTTATCAAAATCTTTGGTACTATTAAGAGGAAAGACCAAAACATTTTTTATTATTAAATTGTATTTTTTTAATCCTTTTTAGAATGTTTGAAATTTCAGTTAAAAATTTTGTTTATCTTGGGTCAACAGGGAGGGGTAGGTGAGTATCAGAGATTAATCTAAGAAATTTTAGCATCTTCTTTGCAGTGAAAAACACATTGACTAGGAAATTTTTGAAAAAATCCAATAATTATCAGAACTTACTTACAAATGAATGAAATTATATTAGAAATATTTCTTTTATAAAATCATGGTAAAATCATTTTTTTTACATCTGTTACCCCTGTCCCACAGTTATTTAATTTTATGAAATTTCAAGACATTCATTTTTGTACTGCTTTAACATTTACATTAGTTATATACAGAAGTCCTTGGAGAATTTAAATCATCAATCTTTTTTTGTAAAACAGGATCTGAGTTACCCAAAATCTACTCTGCATTATAAAATAAATAATGCAATAAAACTAAGACATTATTTAATTAGAAAATCCTTTAATTTCTTTTGTGAAGATATATTATTTACACTATTGTGTTAAGAAAAATTTTTATTCAATGAATAATGAATTTTTACAAGAATTGTTTTCATTTTTCAAAAATTTAATTAAAATAATTTATAATGCTTCAAATGTTTTAAAATTTGGTATTAATTTGTACCAGTTATATATTGTTATTAAGCAAAAACTATATTTAGTAATCATAAATTGGAAAGCTTATTCAGCAACTTCCCCAGTATTTTTAAAAGAATTTTAATTTTTTTGTGTGCATAAACGTACTGATTTTTATAAATATGGACATCAATCCATGGCATTATCAGAAAATAAGGGCAGTAACTATAGTAAATTTAAAGGTAAATTACCTAAAGTTCAATAAAATATTAGATTACTTAGAATAATTTCTTAAATTTTTAAAATTACTGGGTAGTTAAAAATTATATAAAAAAGGGGCTCACATTATATTCATCAAGTAATTTTTACAGATATGTCCCCATAAAAAAATTAGATAAACCTCCAGCTGTTAATCAACCTGTCAACACCTTAAACAAATACATCTGTGTTAAAATTAATTTCTGTAATATTTTAAACTAAAAGTAATATTTGTTTCAAATCATCTTAAAAATTTAAATCAGCTAATCTCCCTCAAATAAAGTTTCAGAACTGTATATTTTTTTAAAAATATTTTCTAATAAAGAGAATTACATTGTGTTGACAGATGACTAAAAATGGCCTTAGAATAAATAATTTTTAGCAATTTCAAAACAAAATCTCCTTCCAGTCAATTAAATTAGTTTTTTAAATACATTAAAGTATTTTGCTTATTGGAAATATTAAATTTAATCTATTAGCTTGAAATTAAAACTAAAATAAAAACCTCAAGAAAGACTTTTCATTTTTAAAAATCATTTTAAATCTTAGGTATCATGTTTCTGTGGAGGTACCTCTACTGAAAATGTAAATGTTATTACTGCTCTGCTCTATGTACAAATACGTACAGTGGAAAATAGATACAGGTGCATATATAAGTGTATTTGGGCAGTGGTTTTTCAGTAATGCTAGTTTAATTAAAGACCAAATATGTTCTATAAGATTTTTATTAACTTTTTCCTTGTTACTGACATTGTATAATATCAACATTGAGGATGTATATGAGTTAAATTTCAAAATGATTTTGGTTCTTGTAAACCATTGTAAAAAAAAAAAAAAGTATATTTATTTTAATGTTGTATTTCAAAAACATTGCTTATGTATTGATATATTTTTATTAAAATCTGTTTAGAATTTGGGCTTTGCATTTATTTTACATATACCATATATACTCGCATATCATGTGACTTTTGAAGGCCTAATTTTGAAGCTAATTTGACTACAGTAAATGGACATATATATAATGTGTCATCAATAGGAAAGGTTGACACAAATATAGAAAATAAGTAGTTCATTCCGGAGAATAATATGGTAAACAGTTGAGAACACAGACAAATGTAATAAACAGTTACTCCTTAACTCCTCTCCCTCAGTAAGAGAGAATGTTGTTTAAATAGTCTTAGACCAGTCCATCTTGTAGGGGTGTTCAGCTACTCCACAACATCCCCCTTTTCTGAATTGACTACTTTCTCTGGAAGTCATATTTTTTTCCTTTTCGGGTTCATTCCTATAGTCCCTGTAAATTTTCTTTTCTGTTTATTCAAACATTTCTCCTCAGGGGCTACTATGGGCATCAGTATGTTGAATAAGTTATAAATAACCTTCATATGCCCTTCCTTCTGGTTATTTATATCCTCTGAGTACTTTTTCCTCATCTGGTCGTGATGCCTCTTAATGATCTTTTTCAGGTCTTTAATTATATACATTAATCTCTCAATAGATTTATCAGTGACTAGCAGCATTCCAAATTTCTTTCCTGGTTCTATACTCTTGGAAAAAAATCTTTTTCTCCTGGTATATAAGATTTTGTATCTGTTTTTATCCTTTATTGGATTTTTTTTATTTCCCTTTGGCATCAGTTTATTGAACACAGATCTTATTTTTCTCATAAACATTAACTCTGCAGGTGACAACCCTGAATTAGTATATTAGGTTTAGTGTCACATGATACAATACCTTAAAAATTGTAGGATATCAACAGATTCATTTCTGTTTGATTTTTTAATGATCACTTGAAAGTGTCTTCAAATCTTTCTGCCTGCCCATTAGATTGTAAATCATATGATGCAGTAGTGATGTGTACAATTGAAAAAAATTTTTACAAGTCTATGAACTCTTTTGCCATGAATTGTATGCTATTGTCCAACACAATTGTATCCAGGATATTGAATCTGGCAAAGAGTTCATGCAAAAATTTAATTTTACCACTGCATGTAGGATTTTTACATTTCATCACCTCTGGCCATTTCAAGAAACTGTCAACTACAATTAAATAATATGGTCCACTTCATTGGACCTGCAAAATCTATATGCAAACTTGCCCAAGGTCTGTCTGCCTTTGGCCAAGGGGTAAATTTTACCAGTGGTACTTTTACCTGCCATCACATGACCTCTGCATGATTTTCTATTTTTTCTATTTCTTTGTTCATATTTGGTCAAGAAACATTAAATCATCCTCGATATACCAGGATGACTGGTATGGAAGTCTTTTAATGTGTTTTTTTTTGCAGTGCTCCTGATATCACCCCGTTTGCCATACATCAAAATTTCATCACAAATAGCAAAAATCTTTTCAACTTCATTCTTTTTGTACTTTTGGTCTGTAATTTGTTTTTGTTTTTTTTCTCTGATATTTTTTGTCTATTTTTGCTTTATTCCTGATCTCCTTAAGTGTCACACGTAATTCCTGTATGGTGTTGCACAGCATGCATTTTTATTCCCATTTCTATTCTTAGGGCTCCAATGGTTCATATAGTTTGGAGATTAACCTGGATAACCCATCCACATGCCCTAACTACTTTGATAGAAGAAACTCCATCTTAAATTTATAATTTAATAATATTATTCCCCATCTCTGAGGTCATTATGCAGTATGTGTAGGAATCCCTTTTGTGGAGCCAAAAATAGACAGTAATGGTCTGTGGTCCATTTGAAGCATAAAAATTCTTCCATGAATGAATCTATGGAACATTTTTACCTCAAAAATTATCTCTAAAGCCTAGTTTTTGATTTGGCTGTATTCTTTTTGAACTGAAAATAGGGTCCTCAATGCATGTGCAATCATTTTTACTTGGCTATTGCTTTCTTTGTGTAATATTACAGCTCCTAAGCCCAAATTACTACTGTCAATTGTAACAATAATATCCTTATTTGGATCATAATGTGGCAGACTTAAGTCAGATGTTAATATTTTTTAATTTTTTCAAAAGCACCATGACATTCAGTACTCTAGCTCCATTTAGGATCTTATTTTTAATAATTTGTTTAGAGGAGCTCTTAGCACATGCATATTTGGGATAAAATTACCGTAGTAATTTGTTAGACCCAAAAATACTTGCAGTGCCAACACATTTGTTAGGGGAGGCATGTTCTTTATCACACTCAACCTCAATGGGTCTGCTTTCCTGCCTTTAGCATCTATAACCTGTCCCAAATATTTAATTCTAAATAAATAAAAAAAAATTCACATTTATCCAAACTAAGTTTCAAGCTATATTATTTTATATTAGTTTTAAATTTCTTGAACATGTTTGGCATGTTGTTCTTGGCTTTCACTCTTAAGATGTCATCAAGGTAGGCTATTGTGAAGTCAACATCATTCAATATCATATCCATGATATTATATGTTTCCAAACAATCATTCAATCCTGTAGAAAAATCTGTGTAGACCCTAATCTTATTATTTTTCTTTTTCACATAAATGGTAGGGCTTAACCACTCACTGTAGTTCATTTTGCTCAACATGCCTATTTGCTCTAAGTGGTCTAATTCTTTACTAATGGAGGCTTGGACTGAATTTTCCAACAACAGTCATATTTTCTTTTCATCCGACCATAAGCGCAATCTTTTTGAAAACCTCTTAATGGCAAAAATACACCACAAAAGTTACTTCCTCCTCAGGACTGTACTTAAATTCACCAACTGTATTTATCACAGAATCCTGACAAAAAGAATTTGCATTGGTTTGTTTTTTTCCTTTTTCAACACTAACAATTCAAACATTTTTTTCAAACCATTTGTTTTGTTTCTCAGAGGGTTTCTCATTCAAATGTCATTGTTCCTCCAACCATTAATTTTGTTTCTACTGGATTTTCATGAATTCCACCATTGCTTCTTTTAAATCCTCTATGTTTCTTTGTAGAGACAAAATTTAACTGACCAAAAAATTTTCCACTCTTTTTTTTTCTTTTCTTCCCCCGTAAAAATTTAATAAGCAAATAAATTTTTTACTTGTTTTTAAACACATCAATCTGCTATGCAGACTTGGAATTAATCCGAGATTGAGTCATCGCCAACAATTTCTTGATATATGACTGTAAATTTGTTTAAACCCGAATCCTCAGTTTTAGTATTACACTGGAAATTTTTACTCAAAATTTTCATTGTCAAATATTTGGTATCCTGCTGGAAATTTTAATATTCAAATCTCTTGTCACCAAATGTTGTGTCATAACTAGGAAAGGTTGACACAAATATGGAAAATAAGTAGTAGTTTATTTCAGTGAATAATATGGTGCATGGTTGAAAACACAGAAAAATGTAATAAACAGTTACTCATTGACTCCTCTCCCTCATTAAGAAAAAGTGCTGTTTAAATAGTCTTAGACCAGTCTATCTTGTGGGGATATTCAGTTACTCCATAACATATAGTTTGATCAATAGCATAGCCAGGGTCAGCAGTACATATGCTTATTTTGTGTATCATGTGACCCCCTTAAAATTAGCTTCAAAATTAGATCTTCAAAAGTTGCATGATACATGAGTATATACAGTATTATGTATTAGTTTTAAATAAATGTGGTGACTCATGGTGCATCATATATATATATATATATATATATATATATATATAAGTTTTTAAATACATGCCACAAAACTAATTTCTTGCATAATTTACCTACACATGTAGTAAGCATTTACCTCGAAATTCAACCACATATAGGTTTCATTTTTACAACAGTAAATATGAGCAGAACTTTCAAAAAATATGTCTATGTAAGATTATAAAAGATATATTTAAAAAAGATGAAGTACAAGTTATTCATTACTCTATACAAAACAGAATCAGTCTAATATTTATTGAATAGCTTTTGCATACAATGAAATCCTCCACTTGCTTTCTATACATAACTATTAACCCCCAAAACTCTTCTCCAGTTCATTCAATTTACTTGGCTAACAAATAGGGATTCAAATTTACAACCAATTTCATGTTAGAGAACTGACTGGGTCACTTAATAGGTTGATTTTTTTTTTCAAGCCATTGTCTTGCTGCATTGGTTTTATGTTTCAGATCATTGTCCTGCTGAGACACCCAATTGCACTTGATTTTTAAAACCTCAATCAAGATGCTAAGGGGTTCAATCTCAGTACATGGTTTCATTCATTCTTCCTTTCATTATATTCTATGTTATCAAAAACATCATCATCATATATTGCTTCCTCCATGCTTCACAGTTGGGATGATGTTCTTTGGCTTAAATTCTTATATTCTTCTCCTCAAAACTTGATGGTATGAATGGAGACCAAATAAGACAATCTTGGTCACATCACACGAAAGAATATGATTGCAGTAGGCTTGTATCTCCTTAGCAAAGTTCACATGTGATTACTTCAAAAAAGTGATACTTTTTTGCTCTTCAAGATTGCAAGATGTCAGTAGAGTGTGTTGGTGACAAGTACAGGTGTAACTGTTGTCCCTAATACTCTTCACCCTACACTTTGAGAGCAATCTTTGGCTGCTTTGCTACCATTCTGACAATTCCACTGTCAGGTCACTGTTGAACTTCATTCTTTTCATTGGTGAACTATTGAATCAACAGTGCATCAATGAAGTTGTAACTCTTTACTGATTGCTCTGTAACCTTTACAATAAAGACTAACAACAGTTTCTCAGAACTTTCTAGAATGTTCCTTTGTTTTTATCATTATGTGTTACTTCAATGACAATTAATAGCCAACCGATACATTGTGCTATAATCCCAAGAATGTTGCCTACTACTCAGAATGTTCTCAAATAATCTACATCTGTTCATAACCAACCACCTAGAAATTTACATTCGTCAGCGGTATTACGTCAATCCTTTTAAGAATGGATATTGGATGCATTTTTTACTTAATCTTTTTAAAATTTATCTTTCATAATTTTATATAGATTTATTTGTTTAAACCTTTTGCTCATATTTACAATTAAAAATATGAAACGTATATGTGATTGTATTTTAAGGTAAATACTTACAATATATATATATATATATATATATATATATATATATAGAGAGAGAGAGAGAGAGAGAGAAATAATGTAATAAACTGTTTTTTCATGCTGTCTATTGAATACTTATTTTTACCAATACATATATTTTAGAATAATTTTTTCTACTTGATAGATTAATTTCTATATATTAAGAAATTATGAAGGAATTGTCCACAGTTTGTGTCAATTTATTATTCAAAACTTTTGTCAAGAAATGAATTAAGAAATATTAAATAAAATGACATGAACAATTCCATTGTAATTTCAGTCCTAATATATGGATATTAGTTTGATAATTAGAGAAAATATTTGAATATATACTAGTCACAGTTTTTAGAAAACATGTGCAAAAGAACATTTACTGCACAAATACACAGACAGACATGTGTGCTATAAAATCATGAAGACTGAAATAAAGAGTGAGATAATAAAATAAAAATTCATCCTCATCATAAATAGATATAAATTAATAAATTAATGTAATGTTACTTGTCATTTGAATTTTACATACTCTTCTGAATCAACATTAAATTTGAATGAATTCAGTTGAAGTCATGTTTTATTAACTTTCCAAGTAAAGAGTGCTTACTATGAAAATTTCAGTTTTTATTTTAAAATGAATATTTCCATTGGTACTGATAGAAATTTTGCAAGTATCTCAACCATCAAAAATTCTGGGTATAAATCCTTATGCATATATTTATGTCTATCTATTAATACAGGGTATCTATAAAATACATTTATAATTTTAATTTTTGATCACTTGTTTTTTCTATAAGATATAAATATCAGATAAAAGTGAACTGATTAAAGATTAGATTTTTTAAATTATTCCTAATAGCTGATAACAAACAGGATCACTCTTATAATTAAAAAAATCAATAGAAGGTGTGCAGTAAACATAAAAAATATTAATCTCAATATTTTGAAAAATGAAGGATATTTTGAAAATTCCTCTAACCTTATTTGTTGTATGTTGAATAAATTTGGTTTCATTTGCTTTTTTTCTGATATTTACATCTTATACAGTAAGTGTAACAGCATATGATACATGGATGACACATTGATGGCAGACTCAGAAGGAAAACTTCAAAAACTCCTAGACACAAAGGAAGGCAAGAAGAAAGGATTAACCATTAAATTTAAGAAGATACCAGGTTGAATCAAAAACCATTTTTGATTTTCAATGATGACTTTTGGCAACTTGTATCTCCATGTTATATTATTAATTTGATATAACTTGCTGTCCAATTGTTTTTTAATTGTTTATTCTTTATTTTCATATATAACATAAACATCAATTGTTTATTATTTATTTTACAATTTTGATAATGAGTGCTGAAAAAATTGTAAAAAGAAATTAATGATGTAGATGACCAAGGAACTGTCAACAACTGCATGACATAAAACTGATTCAAATGTTTCAAGGAAGTTGACACCAGCCTCAAAGACAAACCAAGGTCAGAGAGACTTTCTGTTGTGGAAAATAAGGCCTTGCTTGAAATGGTTGAATAACAGCCAAATACAAGCATTCATACATTGGCATCAACACCTTCATAAGCTCAATCTTGTGAATAGATGCTGCCGAGAAGCTCAATCTTGTGAATAGATGCTGTCGAGAAGTTCCTCTTGAACTGCCCAATGATGAGGCTCAACAATGTGGAAACATTTGCAAACAACTACTGGCAAATCCTTAAGATGCACATTTTTGGTGTTGAATTGTAACTGGGGATGAAAAATGGATATTTTTATAATCCTTTCTGAGTCATGGCTCATTTCCTGTGTGGTTAGTGGTTCAACAATGTAGATGATGTTGAAAATAGTTGCAGGGAGTTTTTGCCTCTAAACCAACCAAATGGTATAAACATGGAATTGAGCTTCTGGTACAAGAGGGACAACAGACAATACAATGGGATATATTCTGATGAATAAACATTTTTTTATGTAATTTGTTTGAACTATTAATTAAAGCTTGAAATATGAAAAAAAAAAAAAATTCTGACTCCATCTAATAATAATATCATAAACTACAGAGACAGCCAAAGGTGTGAGATTCAATTTGGAGACATTAAAATCAAGCAAGTACAGAAATTTACTAATCTGGTAATGTAGTAACAGATGACAGAAAATGTAACACATAAATTAAAATAGTGAAAATATATCTTCCAAAAACTAAGCAAAATATTAAGAGATGGGAAAATGTTGTTAGAAGCAAAAGGTAACAGTGTGAAACAATGATCCTTCAGTACAGCAGTGAAGTGCTAGACACCACAGATGAAGATAAAGTGATAGACATGTGGTTTTACAGATGGATACTGGGAATACACCATAGATGAAACATATAAGCATTGAGGGAGGGTTAAGGAAAATAGGAACAAAAACAACACTTTTCATCAGAAAGAGTTAACATTTCTGAGATACATTATAAGGAAAAAAGGCAGAGAAAATTTAAAACTCACAAGAGATAGTCAAGAAAGGTGGGGAAGAAGAAAAACAGTAAATAACCTACCTAATAGTGTTTGTTTGAATGGATGGCATAGTAGGGATAAAAGGGGTGGTAAAGAGTTAAATGTTGTTTAGAGCTAAAAAGGAAAAAAGTTTGTGGAGAGACAAACATAATTCAAAATGTTAGATTATTTCAAGTTTGAGTCAGTTGCTATTTATGCAGTATAAATACCAAGAATCTCTCAGTTTGGTTCAGTACACACAACCCCAATCATGAGGAGATGCTGATTAGATAGTTTCCTTAAGTCACTAGTCATTGATAAAATGACTGGCTGTTTGGAGAGTGCAGTATTAAAGCCTATTCTTGGAAAGTCGATGGGAAGGTAAGTGTGGTAAGAAAATGTGCATAAACAAGGGAGTGACTACAGCCTTGAGAGGATTCTCAAGCAAATCAGATTCAAGAACTTGGGGTAGCTTCCCAAGGAATGGACTGAGGCTTGAGTCAGTGCACCAAGAACCACTATATATATAGTGGTATCCAGGAAACAGGCTACAAGTGTCATATTCCAAATGTCAAACTATTCCTGAACTAGAGATAATGTCAAAAGTATTTTGCCTGGGATAAAGAAGAAAAATAAGAACAATAGCATTGCTCAATGCTGTAAAATCATCTTTTCATATTAAATTAAATTTTGTATTTCATTTAGAAATAAAAGGTCACAGAGGCTGAAAGAAAAATGAAGAAGTACAGAATCCAAGTTGATTGAAGCCCAAGTGTGAAGTTTTCATGGTGATGAGTTGGGGTGTCATATCATCTGTTGGTTTTTGATGCACTGTGTTTTATCAAATCCCAAAAATCAATGCAGCCATCTACCAGGTGATGCAGAATTCTTTTTTCTAGCAGGACTTGGCATCTGACCACAATGTCAAAACTACTAGTAACTGGTTTACTGACCATGGTATTACTGTTCCTGATTGACCAGATAACTTGTTTGACCTGCATTTCCATAAGAGAATCTACAGAGTATTGTCAAGAGGAAGATGAGAGACACCAGATCCAAGAATACAGATGAGCTGAAGTCTACTATCAAAGTAAACTGGACTTCCATGATACCTCAGCAGTGTCACATGTTGATCACTTCCATGCCACACTGCATTGATGCAGTAATTATTGCAAAAGAATACCCATCCAAGTACTGAGTGAAAAAGTGAACATACTTCTGTAATATAAATTCAATTTATTTTATTGATCTTATGAAATATTCTATTTTGAAATAGTGTACATATTTTATTTTCATGAGTTGCAAGCAATAATCAACAAAATTTAAAAAAAAAAAAATGAAACATTTCACTTTAAGTGTAATAAATCTGAAATATATAAAGATTTCACTTTTGAATTAAGTTACAGAAAAGAATGAACTTTTCCATATTTTAAATTTTTATATGTGTATAGATAAATTTCATTCAAACATGTTCTATTAAATTCTATTTAATAGAACATGTCTGAATAATTTATTTAATAAATGACCAGCAATGATTGAAAGTCCTCCAAACATAATACACAATTCAGGAAAGCTCCTTAATAAGTTTTCACCTGACATTAAACAACTTAAAATATTTGACATATATAAGTTTATCTCATATCTGTATCCCTACTGGTTTATAACTATATATCTTATCTATATCCCTGCATCTATATCTATACAGCATATTCCCCTTATTTTTAGAAGAAGTAAAAAGAAAAAATTATTATTATTATTATTCCTCCACCCCTGCTGATTTGATGTTTGATACAATTCTTTACTAAATTTTATTAGAGACCATAAGTAAAGGAACATTTTTCTTAGGGAGTTATTTAGCATATTACATTGAGGGACTTTTTCTGAGTATGTGAATGGTACTTATGGCCACAATCTTTTGTATCTCAACTAGAGAGTTGTTTCCTGGGGTTTTCTTTTTAATTATTCCTAGTGCTCATATTATTATTGGTTGTGTTTAAATACTACATTCTTGCAATTTCTATTTCCAGATCTTTATATTTAGAAAGTTTGTCAAATTCTTTTACTGAGATTTATTTTTCATCAAATGACATATCTATGAGATAGTATTGATACTTTTTAAGCATTTCATTATTATACCTGGTCAATTGATTTTTATATTCAGAATCTATGGTGAAATACCAGAATACAGTAACATTTTCACCTTCTAGCACCAGTGGTGATTATTATTAGCATTATTATTATTAATAGTAGGACAGACTAGGTGATATAGCCTTTGGTAGCAATTGGTTTAGGGGAAGGAAAACTCTGAATTCCAAACTGTATGTAGCCCTAGTGAAGCACACACTATGAAGATGAGGAAAGGATCATTCGCATTGACTCAACCGTAGTTGGATCATCAAGTCAATGCAAATGATCCTTTCCTTATCTGCATAGTATATGCTTCACTAGGGTTACATACAGTTTGGAATTCAGAGTTTTCCTTCTCCTAAACCAGTTGCTATTCAAGGATATATAACCCAGTCTGTCCTACTATTTACTCATAGCTGGGGAGAGAAGAGTTGGATTCATGCCTTTCCCAAGGATATTAGCACGTAATTGAGCATAATGAACTTGACTGGAATTTGAACATGGTTCTATGACTTCTCAATATGAATGACAATCCATTACTCTGCTGTGCCTCCTATTATTATTATTATTATTAGTAGCTAAATATCAGGACTTTTATTAACTGCTTTTTAAAAAGTAAAGAATGCTCAGCAGGAACATTTATTTGAATACACTTTGACAACATTACTGAAATCAGTTTACTGGGTTGAATTTTTTTATGATTACAGTTCAACAAAGATGATGATTTCTTTTTTCAAACACCCAGCAATATTGATAAATGGCAAGAAAAACTGACGTGTACATTTTCATTTTCACCAATAAGATTGCCACATACACACAAACCGTCTATTAATCATTGTATAAATTAAAGAATAAATAAATGAAAGTAAGGAAAAGACTCATCTGCATAATACATTTATTTCAGGGGGGGGGACAACAAATCAATATACTAAAGCTAAGAAGATCACTTAATATTTCTTTCCTCATCTCTTAAGTAGAGACCCCAATTCCAAGTGCTAAGGGCAGATGTTGATTAGATTATGATTTCCAATATAAAGCCTAATCTTAGCCAGATTTATTGTAATAATGATTCCATGTCACCTGGACATGAAGCTATCAAGAAAATGCAAAGATTACTTGAGGAAAGGGAGAGTTAATGTATATGTCAGGGTGTAATCTCTTGAAAATGTTAAATATACAGAAGCTATTTAATCACTACCAAATACTATCATCTGACATTAACAGTTTTACCATAATGGAGATTAGGGATTTTCACAATATAGATAATAATCTTAATCAAATATATGGGTTTTATTTCAATATCATATATATAATTAATCATATATACTATTTAAAGAGTGATTAATATCAAGTGGTCATTTATAGATATAAACTGTGTACACAGAAATCAACACTCTCCAGACCCTGTGATACTACTCTTTCTATAGTCTCTGACATAGACATTATATATATATATATATATATATATATATATATATATACACACACACATACCTGGTTTTTGTATACCAGAACTCTTTCAGGATTAAAATATTGTATTAAAATGTAGTATATAATGTGGTTGAGCTCCAGGAGATTGTTCTGCCAGACAATAATTCTCTTTCTGGTTAGGACTAGTTTTAATCCCTGGCACCTGAGTTGTCTTCAAAGTATTTTATACCTTGTCCTATGTATATGCAGGATTTCCATTTTAAACTCAGCCTTGTGTCACATTCCCCTAATGATATGTACTACTTTTTGTATAAACTTCATTAATCATCTGAGAGACTTCGCTTTACCTTATTAGCACGGCTAAGGCTAACATTGAGGAAAGTGAATGGTTGCACCTTCTAAGACAAACCTGTTGTGCAAGACAGTTTTTCTCTCCAGAATCTTATGTATCCATATCTACCATTGGTCCATGCTTAGAATACTGCTGCCATATATGGTCCTGTGCCCCTGCTATTTACCTTGAGCTCCTAGATAAGATCCAAAAAAGAATCAGCAATATTATTGGTCCTGATCTGGTAGCTTAGCTTCAATGACTTTTCCACCACTGTAAAGTTGCTTCCCTGTCCCCTTTTTTTTTATAAATACTTTCATGGTAATTGATGAACACTTTGCTATGGTACCTAGACTTTTTGAATTTAAGTGCAGTACTAGGCTGGCATCGAGATCTCATGAATTTACAGTTGAGCTGGCTAGATGTAACCATAAATTATATGCTAACAGTTTCTTTTCTCACACTTTTCACTTGTGGAACTCCTTTCCAGCTCTGATTTCCAGCCAATTTTAATCCGCAAAAATTTAAATACAATGTTAATCACTATCTACTATCCTCCTGATTACTCTTTCCACTTCCCACTTATTATTAATGTTTCTATTCATAATTCTTCCACACCCTGTAATGCCTTGTGTCTTAGTGGCTTTACTGCCTTGCATGGGGTGACACCGATTAAAAAATAAATAAATAAAAGCACTCTATATATAGGCCATTGGGGTATTATGAAGTTTTCCTAGTTTTATGCTAAGGGATAATGATAATGTTTTTAGTTTTTTTTTTACAGTCCTGACCCCAAGCTTATTTTATTTATTTACTCAGTTATATTATGTTTTATTTTTATTTATATTTTTGTATACTTTCTTTGGTTGTAAACTGTCTCTCAGATAAAGTTAATTAGTTTTAAGTTATGAGTTATTGATTGTTTAGTCTCTGGAACCAATGCATGAAGTGGTAGCATAGTATGGATTTATTTTGATGCTTGCATTTGGAAATGAGCTCTCACCTTTTGTCTAAAAGATTATATTATTCTGAAAATGTGATTTGTACAATTTTCTCTTCCATGCAAAATGACATTGTTTTGAGTTACTGTTTTTTCTTATTTTTCATGTTATCTTTTGGTTTGCGCTTTTGCTATCAGCATATTTTTTGTTGTTAAATTATGTTTTGTATGTCTTCATGGACCTTCTATTATTCTTATATATTTTCCTAGGTTTCCTTTGGATTGTACAGTAGCTTGGATCATAGGTAGTTACCATTTAACACATTTTTCTGTTACAGGTGGGTGTTTTCAGAATTTTTAGTGAACTACTGTTATTTATGATTTTTAGAATATTTTTAATGCAGCTATAACTAAGTTTTAGAGTATTTCAACTGAATATTTTGTACTGCAGCCTTAATTTTCTAAAGTGTATGTCGATGAATTTTGCATACACACACACACACAATATATATATATATATGATCTGATGGTTGTTCGTGGCATGAAAATGTCAGTCACCATGCAGTGTTGATGTTTGCCTACACTGTTTATAAATAACTTTTAATAATATATAAAAAGTAAATGTGTATGCAAACACACATGTATGCATTATACATACCAGTTTGCTCTTTTCCCTCACAAATGTTATTCTCTAGCCACCAAACATATTAAATTAGGCCATATGTATTTTTTAACATTGTATAAAGAAAAGCATACTTGAAAGCAATCAATATTTGATTTAAATATTTTTTGAGATGAATTTTCATTTTGAAATAAATAGTGAAATTTTCATCAAACCTGTTGTTGGGAAGGAAAATTTATTTTCATTCATTTTTATTATGTTATTTATAACACACAATTTCAAACAAATATATATATATATATATATATATATATATATATATAATAAATCATTAAAATAATATTTAAAATTCATTGTTTATATTTTTTTATTTAAACTTTCTTTTTTTAACGTTGAGTTTAATAACATTATCGTTGAATGGTCTTTTGAAAAGAAATTCACAATATTGATCCATATGAATTTAATGTTAAACAACTTAGACGTTATGAAAAGAGTTTATTTAATAAATAGACAAAATTTGTTTATATTATTTTCTTGAAACGTATATATTTTTTAAAAGATGCTTTAATAACATCACATATTTTCATATATATATATATATATATATTATATATATATATATAAATTCTTTATATATAAATATACATACATATATATTATATATATAACTTATATTAGACAATAATAAGGTTATTCAAAAAAAAATTTTAGCCTTGATTAAATACCTGGATTATGTTTGTTCTCATTCATATTTTTACTAAACAAATGCACAAAATTACAAGTTAGTAAGTTCTTATATTGAAAAAATACATGATCATTTAAAAATTCTGGACCAGTCACTTTTATTTCACATGTGCCATATGATCTAGGAGGTTAAATCAGGGTAAAAAATAGCTTGCTTTATTTTTTTTTTTTTAATTGTTTTAAAATTACATGGTAAAAATTTTACAGGTCTTGTCAGACATGGTTTCAATCTGATTTCAAGTATTGTTATAATTGATGTCCTTTATGAATAAAAATTTTCACAAAAAAAATTAAAAACAAAACAAATTGAATACCTAGACCTTTTGTCTCAAACCATTTTAATCATTGAATCAGCAGTTAAATTTTGAATAAAAAACTATCCTGATATATTTTGAAAAAAGAAACATTTAACCAAGTCATATATCAATCATGAAAGTTTAATTGAACATTCGAACAGCATTCATTTTTTTTTTTATATTTAAAAAATTCTAATCCCAGTAATCAAAATAAAATGAACTTATGGTCATAAATTTGGCCACTATATAGACCTTCAACTTTGTCTTCTCATAGTCTTGGCTATTCAACCTTTCTTCAAACACAAATTATCTTGTGGGGTCGACAACCCTATCAGCCCCACAACAAATGGTTTTGAATTACCCCATTGAGCAATGATAAACTTTTGTTGTTGGTCATAAATGACACAAAGATATGATGGCCAGCATCATACCAATTTAATAAAATTTACCATCATAATGCAAAATTTTATTGAAATAGAATCAATTCACAAAAAACCAAAAAATTGCAAACGTGATGCAATGACTCCCATTTTATTCTTTTGAAATATCAGATGTCCTTGCATTTTCTACCAGACTGAAATATGAACTGTTCAACACCTTAAATTCAACTTTGATCCTTAAGTGTACTGGACATTCTGAGGAGGACATGATACAAGAGATTTTGACAGTTGCCCAGTGATAATTCTCATCACTTTGCTGGGGTCATGGTCAATAATGTCCTGGATTTGTTGGATGAACTTGTCAATCTTCACAAAGACTGCTTAAAAAATTTCTTTCTTGGGTACAGATGACATGTCTTTGACAGAATCATCCATCTTGTTTTTGACCTTGATCATGGTGATTTAGTTAATTTCAAGAAGTTGCCAATCTCCAAATCATTGTCATTTGAGGTTTATACCATTAGTAAATATGACATGCTTTTTCATTTTCTGTGCAAGATTGGAAACTACTATGTAAATGCTCTTGATGCATCCACTAGGAAAATGAGAATGTTAGAATTTAATGCATGCCACATGACATTATATTTTAGCCTTTGAAAGGTGTGTTCTCAATTACCTGGCTCTGCATTTATCAGGACTTTTTCATAAGTTTTTGTTTGACTAATTTTCCTGTTTTCTACCAAAGTTTACTCAAAAATTAATGTAGGAATCATATTTAATTGCATAACTGAATGCTTTCATGTGGTCAGTCAGCCAATCTCACTGACACACCAACTGCTAACCACAGGATAATTCATGGTTGACAGTTTTTATTATGACACTGATCACAAGTTATCTTATTTTTGTGGTCTTGCCATCAAGGTGACAAAAGTTTTCTTGTTTTTAATGCAACTAACTCGGACCTGGTGTCTAAGGCAGAAATGCAAAATCCTACTGGTAACTAAAAACAAACATTTTATTGGAAAAATTTATTGAAAATATAACACATAAACACAGCATTTGAAAAGCAACAAAATTTGTCCATTATCCTAAGTAGGTGCTTGAATGGTGATTTTTTGAAGAGTGGTGGTTTGTCTTCATAAATGCTACAAAAGTACTGTTTCTTTCCATTTTTTTTTTTTTTTAAAACTCTGCAACTGATTAAAATTGTTTTTTTCAGTTGGAAATAAAATCTAAATAATACTGTGTTCCACCAGCCATTCTTGGACATTTTGTGTTATTTGGTAGTTTCCTTACAACAATTTTTTTCATAAATTTTAGTGTGAAAAATGTTAAGATAAAACCTTCATTACTATAACTCAAAATGTTTTTATTGCCTAAATAAGCTAATATAAAGTTGGCATTTGAAGTCAGATAACATAATTGAAAAGGCAGTTTTTTAGTTAATGAAGCTAAATATTTTTTGCTTCAAAAATAATAATTTCCTATTTTATTATGTTGATTTTTGGCATTAAAATTATTTATTGATTCAAATGCTGTTGGTATGGCAGTAAACGTCAAAGACTCCTACCAATAAAGTATCATCTTATTTTGCATTATGATAGCATTTTTTTTTCCATAAAAAGGATTTCCTGACATTAATGATATATGAAACAGGTGTGTCAAATAAATTTCTCCAATGGAATTAAAAAAAAATTGAAATTTTTTCAACCACTGGCATTAATCAATAATCACTGAATGTTTACACAGACCAAATACATCTGAAAATATGAAAAAAATGTGATTTAATTGGCCTTGTGTGAAAAACAAAAAGCAAAATATATAAATGTAATATCTTTCATATAATGTCAAAATAATTTGTCACAAGCCATGTTTATGAAAACAGCATGCAGTCACAAGTTTAATTTTAATTTTATATAAAAAAATGTGTATATTTAATGGTGGTATATTTTTAAAAAAAATTTTGGAGCTGGAAATTTACTGCATCTGATGGGCTCACTATATCTATTGTACTTCCTGTGAAAATAAATGAGGTATTTCTTTTAGATTGAGTCACATAAATACCATTGTTTGGCATTTTTAATTTATAATAAAGTTATATAAAGATAATGTGCATAATCGGAGGGAACTCCATAAAAACACCATACCTAAGGTTTAAAATGAATTTTTATAAATGAATATTTTCATTTTATAAATGAAAAATCTTTCTTGAAGCTTTTATTTTAGTTTTAATTTCAAGTTAATAGATTAAATTTAACATTTCCAATGAGCAAAATACTTTGCTGTATTTCAATAATTTAAATTGACTGAAAGGAGTTTTTGTTTTTTTAAAATAATTTTAGCTGATTTTTAGGACCTTTTTTTAGTCATAATTCTCTTTTATTAAAAAAATCTTTCAAAATAAAATATATACTTTTGAAAAAAATTTGAGGAATATTAGCTGATTTAAAGTATAATTAATCTGATTTGAAACAAATATTATTTACTTTAAGAAATGTTTTTTTTTTTAACCTGACAGTAGCTGTGTTGACATGCTGACAACATGATAACAGATCTAATGTTATTCTATGGAGAATTTAACTGCAGAATATAATTGAAGAAAATGATGTGAGTGCCTTTTTTATTTAATTTTTAAGTATTCAGTAATTTTAAAAATTTAGGAAAATAGTCTCTGTAATTTAATGTTTTACTGAATTTTAAAAAATTTGGCTTTAAATTTAATATAGTCAATGCACATATTTTCTGATAATGTCATGTATGATTACCACTACTTAATAAAATTGGCACATTTATACACATACAAAAAAAATTCAAAATTCCTTTAAAAATACTGGTGCTTGATGATTTGCATTAAGCTTTTCTGTTTACAATTAGTAAATATATTTTTCACTTAATATCATCTAAAAGGCTGAAATTAATACTGATTTTTAAAAGATTTAAGACTTAAAAATTTTTTCTAATTAAAATTAAAAAATTTTTTTTAAATTCTTGTAAAAATTCATTATTCACCAAAAAGGAATTTTCTTAAGAAAATAGTGTCCTTAATATATCTTATTTTTAAAAGCAATTAAAACCTTCTCTAATTAAATAATGTCATAGTTTTATTGCATCTATATTTATCATTAAGACAGTCATGTTAAAAAATAAAATCCTTGCATTTGCCTTCATTAAATCCCATATAGAAGTGTATAAACAAACAAGTATTGTAAAGTGTATATGTGATCAAAGGATAGTATAAGGGTCATGACATTTTCTCTTGGAACATGGTATCTAGTATTTAATCTCCACCAATATACTTGAAAAACTTGATATGGCTGAACTGACAAACATCTCAGGTACATTTGCAATGAAATGGTTATAAATGGGCTGAGATATTTTTACTTGTACTCCTCTCAATCTAATTTTCCTCTTTGTTCACCAGGGATTTGGGGCTCTTAAAAAAACTCAGTTAAAATTAATTATTGTCTACTATTTTTCTTTCTTAACCAGTCTTAATGATAAACTAGCTACTTGTATAGTAGCTAGTGGGATAAAATTTACTTAATCCCTAATTAGCCTTGTCCCTTCTGATAAAACACAAAACAGGACAAGAGATCAAATTATCAGAGAAATTAAATTTCATTTCACATAAAACTGTGATGATAACTTGATACAAATAATCAGGCTATTAAAATGATGGAGAAATACAAATTTGATTTAAAATTAAACATCCATATATGAAATAATCTTTTATTGTTTGCTTTTTATCAAGCAATGACATTATTATTATTTTTAATCATTTCACTCCAAGCAACTAAAATACAAGGTTGAAGCTGGAAGTGAATTCCCCAAGTTAGAAGAGCTAGAGAAGAATCTGCTAGCATAGAACTTACAGTTACATCTAGCCATTTTAACTGTAAGATAATGAGACCTTGCTGCCAATCTAATAGTATGCTTAAATTCATAAAGTTTAGGTACCAAAGAGGAAAGCTCATTAGGACAGTTAGCATTAAAATATTTATAGCAAAGGCATAGGGAAGTCACAATACAGTGGTCAGAAAGTGATTGAAGCCAAGATGCTACATCAAGACCAATAACATTGCAGATTCTTCTTTGTATTGTATCAAGAATCTCTAAATATACAGCAGAAACACCATATCAGATGTGGCAGCAATATTAATGCATTGGCAAATGGTAGACTTACAAATATGTAATATAGATTCTAGTGACACAGTAAACCAACTTTCCTAAAAACAAACTTAGCAATTGTTTCAATATAATCTTTCCACTTCATGTTAGCAGAAAAGGTTTGCCTAAGAAGTTGCAATGAGTTACTCTTCTGGAGGTTAGCATCAACCAATGCTGTTGAAAGCCAAAAGAGGTTCTTTCAGGCAATTGAGGCTTATGGCTATGCCATGTTGAAACACCAGTTTCTGTATGATCACCAAAGTTAAGCAATGTTGAACCTAGATGGGTAACCACTTGGGAATACCAAGTGCTGTAATCTTGGATGTATAGATGGTTTAATAGATAATGGCTTGGAATTGTAAATTACAGAGCTGTGTTCCAATTCCTGTTGGGTTCATTATATTCACTTACATGCAAGAAGAATGGCTGTTCAAAACATTTCATGATTTGATAACAAAGATCGGATCAGATCAAAAATTTGTCCAAAATACCTTTCAACTTCTTGAAGAATAAAAAAACTCCAATTCAACTTAACTCTGTGTTCCTTTTCAATTTGATAACAAAAAGTATAGATCAATCTACAGCAAGAAAGATATCACAATAAGAAACTTTTTTTTTCTGTAATTGATCAAAAAGTGAAAGGTGAAATTTTTTTACCAAAACTAACTTTGACACAAATCCATTTTTACTGAGTATTGATCTGATTTATTAACAATGGCTTATGAGCCTAAACTGATGACCATTGCTCGCCAGTTGACAATAATCTAAGCTTTCAGATTTATGATATTTCCTTCTTTTTATATTTTACAGTCAGTGAAAAGGTCATTGTTGTTCAGAATATGCCTTGATGCTATTTATAATCACCAATGTCTGTTTGTACCAATAGTCCTTTGTTTAGAGTAACATCTTTCAAAATCATTTAAGAAAAAAACAGCTTTAACACTAATGGCCAGCTGCTACTCATTTAACAAAACCCTATTACAGGTGCCCACTTAACCCACAGTCCACCAGTGGTTTATACTGCAGCTACTTTGAACAAACCTTAGTTACAGTTTCTGGGAGAGAGCACATTATGTGCTGTAGTCAATTTTTTGAAGAAGGCCAGCACACTGAAATCTTCATGATGATTTGCTAGCACAACCATCGACAGGTTTCAAACAATTTCATCTACCCAATTTCACTCACAAACCTTGTATTAACTTGTGATGTAGTCTTAAAGCACTTTCCAAAGATGACAAACATTGAGAGTGCCTCCTCAGCCCTGATATAATAAAGAAATCACCTCCCTGATAAATTAACCCTGGTGAAATTTGAACTCAGATCTCATGTCCAAAAAGCAAACATTCTAACCACTTGGTTATGCACCCATATACTAACTCTAATAATATCTCCCAAATAGAGTTATTTAAACTTTTATTGAATTAATCAGTAAATAGCTAATTTAATTGGTGCCATAAGTGCCACTTGCATAAAATTACTTAATCAGTTTTTTTTTCTGAAAAATGATATTTTCTAAAAGTAGAATGGGTGAAACAAGAGAAAACTTAAATAAGAAAATAAGCTTGATAGCAAAATAAAGTGTGCAAGTTTTAATAGTTTCTGGAATAAGAACTTTTGTAAATTATATGAAACTTTTCAAACTTTTAATCCTTGAGAGTTGAGACAGCAGTATACAGTACTCAGAATAATTTTTTAAATGTATTATATATATATATATATATATAATGAAAGATGAGAATATAAAGAAAAAGAACAAGAAAGAGGTAAAAATAAAAAAATAAAATATTAGAACACTAAGGAAAAGCGGATACAATTAAAGAGAAAAATATGGGAGTGGGGTGTAAATGTTCAAGGGGGATAATAAACTAGTAAACAAGTTTGTAGTATTAAATGACTTGTACTCTGACAAGTTTTTTTTTTCTTCTTTTACTCTTTCACCAGATCTTTCCCATGAGAAATCCATAGACAACCGTAATTATAGCTTTATTCTAACTCCATGCTGTCATGGCTAACTTCTTTTTTTTCTCCTATCTCCCCCTCCCCCACCCTCTCCATGTGCTTGTCCTATGATTCTCTCCACCTGCAACTAAAATTTTTCCACTGTGTCTGTCTAGGAGTCAGCATTTCCTTATTGTTAGAATTTTGTCTTAAAACAGTAACCCAGTGCATCTCACCTGGCAGATAATTCTGTTACTAGGAAAAGGACAGGAACTTTCACCAGCCCAGACCCCTACTTTAGGCTGCCCCTAATATTAGATTGGATAATATGTGTATTAGCAACAAGCCATGGGGAAATTATCTGATCTCAGGAAATGCTGTCACCACAGGTGTCCAAGATCACAGGCAGTGGCAGGATGCTGCACAAAGCCTTTTTGTTTTTATAAGAATTATGTAGTATGTAAGGATATACTCTTAACTTGTCACTAAATTTGGACACATATTTCTAAATGTAATTCATAGTTGCTTTCTCATTTTCATTTCTTTCTTTATTGCAAATCATATTAAGAAACTCACATTTAAAAATATTTGACTGCATTAATACATCACAGAAAACAGTTATTAAAAATAGAAAATAAAACAATCAAGAAGTTGATTTTCATTGTAAGCAATGAATATATTTTAAGACAAATTGTTCATGTAACTCAATATACTTTCTATTATTCTAACAGAGATATGATCATTATAAAATGAATTTCATAATTTTTGCTTTTAATAAATTTTTGATGTTTATTGATTCCTAATTTTAAAAATTTCTGCTGTTATAATTTTTAATAAAGATATATATTTACACTATTTACATCGTTTGAACTGTTGTCCTCATCCTGTTGTCATATTCACAACGTTTAGGTCATTGTATGCTCCAGTCCTCTTCAAGTGATATATGCTGAAAAGGTATGGCATAGCAATGGCATGTGAAACTAGAAAAATCTACCTCCGTGGACTAAATAAAGCGGGGCAGTTCAAAATTCCAATGTATATCACCTGAAGAAGGCTGTATGGTACAACAGCTGAAATGTCATGAATATGACAATAAAGACATGGGCAACAGTTCGAATAATGTAAATAGTTACAACACCTCATGTCAGAAATATAAAGATATATCTTCCATAATTTTTGTGTACTTTTTAAAAATGTGCTTCACATCATTTTGTCAATATTTTCAGCTAAAAATCTTTATATTTCAAGATTTATGCCATTTTTGTATGTTTTCTTATTTTTTCTTCTTTTTTGACAATTGTTTTAAAGCTTTTGCAATTATATCAAGTTATAAGTCTACCTACCTATTTTTTATGTATTTACATTACATATGTACATTATTTGAAGAACTGATTTGAAATATATTTAAATACTTCAAAATGTTTCACTATCATAATTTTATTACTACTTTTACTCCATCTTATTATGGTTGCTTTTTACCAAAACACTCTGGGTATATAAATTAAATCAGAAAAAGTAGCTTTTAACAAGGCTTGAACTCTCTTTGGCCACAATATAAAAAGTATTTATCTTATATTTTTGAGTAGTACTTTAAACTCTTCCCATTTTTTAGACCAAAATCTTTTTAATATTAAACACATTTTTTACTAATGCTTAATCTTTTGGTTGTTTTTATCACAACACTTATTTTTTAGTCTAAGTTAAAATGTAAATATTCAAAGTAAAGATTTAGCTTTATAATCACAAGTAAACAAAAAACATAAAAAGTGCAAAAATAATTCTCTCATATCTATGAGGTAGTTAACAAAAAGTAGCATAGACTAAACAGGAATAAAAATATGGGTAAGAACAAAATATATCTGACTATTAGTGGCTTCAAGAACCAATATATAAGTGTTACTACATAACACATCTGGCATTTCTGATAAAAACCCAAGTTCCAATCTTGTATGATGACATTCTTAATTTATAACTACTTGAAGAATCTCACTCTCTGAGAATATTTCAACAATATAGAAAAAGAGATTATTTGAACTTTTAATTAGTGGTTTATCCATTTATAAATTTATATAACTTAAGAAAAATAATAGTCTTTCATTTTAAAGACATTCATGAAAGACAATATACCCAGTGTAAATCATTTTTTAAATTGTTTATTACTGTAGAAAAAGGTGTGAATTGTTAAATATTGCAATAAATAATCCAACCTCATCAAAAGCTTGACTCATCTATTCTCATCAAATGGAGATTTTCTATCTGAATTTGATCATATGAATAGTATGATATCTTGTGATAATAGAATCAGTATTTTCATGAGCAAAATAAATTCTCTTTTAAAATAGTTTTTGTATAGAAGCATCATATATTCATATAGTCAGTATTAACTGTTAACAAATCCTGGGATAGAAAGGTAACTTGCAATAGTAGACTAAATATGTTAAAGCATTGTTTTTTTTTAAATGCCATGTACCTTCAAGGACATAAGTGATCATGATCCACAGATTCTTTTTCTGTATTATCTGTGAAATGACATGATGTTTTGGAAAAGATAGTGGTATGCTTTCCCATTGCCTTCTAAAGTTTTGAATTCACAGCAGTCCTTCTCCTAGACTGGCAGCCACCCAAGGCTACAGAGTCTAATCTACTTTACTATTTAATCCATAACTGGTGCAAGAAAAGATGGATTCATACAATTCCAAAGAACATTAATACAAAAGTTAACACACAAGATCAGGCCAGAATCTGAATCTGAATTCCTCTTTCTGAATGATAATAATTATGTTACCTGCATATGCTAAAGCAAAATACAAGAAAATTTATAAAAACACCAAAAGTACATACCAACAGACATATTAATATACAGATTTATATCTGACAGATATTATGACTTATAACAGTACTAAACCAACTTCTAATAAAAGATCAAATTACTGAGTTTGAAGTTATCTTGTAAATTGTTTTTTTTTTCTCTGCTTGAACTAATATTAACGCCACAAATTCAATACAAGGGATAAAACCTCAAAATTTTCAGCTGGCAATCCTATTATTCTAATCACAAAGCCATATCCATAAATGCTTTTGAAGTGTTGATATTTTGAAAGAAAGAAGCTGTGTGAATGGTTACCTTTCCATTTCTTCTAAAGCCAATTATTATTTGTCACTATGTTTTTGTTTTTAAATTCAGTTTGAAAAGCTAGGATGAGGGGAAGAGTTAATCTTTAATCAAATGTTCTTTTCAAGACACAAAGAAGCAAATAGGTTTAAAGAGAGAAAAAACAGTTTCAGTTCCCAGTGCACTGCCATCAATCTAGTTTAAAGAAATAATGTGCTGAGGTGTTTGGGGTTGGAAATAGTCATATTTCATTTGAGCACTTGATTGTCACATCATACCTTACCTGCTAATCCTCCAATTGTTTAAAGTTTACATGAACTATGGCTGCCATCCCTTCAAATCCAAAGATTAAAAAAAGAAAATTAAAAATATAATTAAAATAGGAAAAAGGCATTTTGACCTCCTACTGGGTTTTTCTATCCCTACTTATTTTGAGTTTACTACAAAAAGTGTCTAATGATCATTCACTTTGATGCAACAACTTGCAGTGTTCCACTATCAGCTTCCTACACTGCACAATACTGAACTTTGTTCTCAGTACATTTATCATATTGAGGCAACAGAAAACTAATGACATTCAGAGTGTGTTGCTTTACACTTAAAAAAAAAAATATAAAGTACACACAGTTTTACACAGACAGCAAGATTTTTTTAATTCTGAAAACCTTTATGAGACTGGAACAGCTATGTGAGAGATTTTTTACAGTCTGAATATACAGCTTCTATTTTAGAATGAAAAATATATTTTTGAAAGGCATGATTTGAGTTGGTGGATTTTGTTGCCTAACAACTCTGGCAAGGTTATTTAATGTCAAAATTTGCCTTTTTTTTATAGTGAATCAATAGGTAAATACTGGTTGTTTATAAGCCATAAGCATCACTTGGGGATAGGTAAATATTGATCATATTTGAGTTTGTATTCATTTACTTGGTAAGTAGCCCCTTTTGGAGGGAGTCTTACTGGAGACGTAGTCAGTATATTCTTGGCCCTATTAGTAGAGCAATGAAATGCACAATACTACACTTTCTTAACAATATAATCAAGTAAAAAAACAAAAAGATACACAGAACAAATGATTTTCTGAGGTTGAATCTGTTACAAAATAGAAGTTTATAAAACCAACCATTTTTATCCTTCTTTCTTCCAATTTTTTTTAAGAGGTTAATTGCTTACAAACTGAAACGTTTATGACCAGATTCTGAAACAAATCATTGTTAATAAGCAATGATTTTGGTCAGGACATTTTACTTAATTTTGTTTTTACTGCTCTTCATAATGTTTTGACCAACCAATGTTTGCCCAGATAAAATCTTAAAGCTGCTGAGATAATTGGATGAAATGTCATGAAACAAAAACATCCCCATGTTCTCAACAATTTTAAACCTTATATATCTATATATCTATATATCTATAGATAGATAGATAGATAGATAGATATAGGAATAGAAGAGTTGTTTTTAGTGACTAACAGCAGTAAATATATCTATATGGACAAAGTTTTAGTCTGGTACAAGGTCATTTAAAATGTTAAAAAATAAAACACCTGTTAGAACAACAGTAACCACAGATAGACATTGCAGAATATTTTGGGCCCCTATTTTTACTGTGGCAGCTATTGACTACAAACTTATTGTGTCAGAGTCTTCTTAAGTAAGCAATAGAAACAGGAAAAAAAATCAGCAATGACCTTGATCCAATTTTTTTTACCCACCCCCACACCACATATTCATGCATATGTTCACCATTAATTTGTCTTTTGTATTGAAAGAAATATGATATCCAGAAATCAATTCTGTTATAAGATAAAGGTACAAATATTAACCAATGATTGGGCTCTGAAAATTCAAAGTTGAATGCATTTGACAGCAGCTGGAGTAAACAAAACGTAAGATATATAAATACATGTAAAATTACATATTATGTATTTAATTCATTTGCAATGAATATATTGATGTTGGTATATATTTATCTTAAGATTTGATTAACTTTACAAGTTATTCTTCTGATGGTAAGGTCAACTTTGCTCCTCAAAAAGGAAGGTCACAAAAGTTTTGCAGATGTTTCAGAGATTTTTTGTATGAATAAAAAGCAAAGTATTTCAAAATTAGAATAAATCAGAAAAATAAAAGTATCAAATTTGGTTATCTTACTTAATGAATTATGCATCTGGGTATTCCTTTGAAATGTGGACATTTCAAGGATTTTTGATTGTGCTTGAAGTTACAATGTTTTTTTCTTTCTTTATTTAAAATAAATAATAAAAACTCCAAAAAGACGGGAAAGATATCTCAATGCATCATTACATTTTTCAGAAAAAGAAAATGAAAAAATCTGTTATCTAAATGATTTATTTCATGCTTTTCTGCTTATTTACATAACTGATAGGAAGTGTTAAAATACAATATAATTATGACCTTAAAGGTTGAGCTACATCGATGTTAATTAACTAAGTGACAAGATTAACTTGTACCAATGTTGATAAATATTACCTTTTATTCCAAAAAAGAAATCAATATCAATATCAAATACTATTTATATACTGTCTTTTGAAAGCTGTTAGAATTATGTATATGAAATAATTTGATAACATTGTTGGAGTTTTTTTAAGATGAGAAAATATCATTACCATATATTTTGCTATTCTGACCAGCATGCTCATATTCACAATGTTTTGGCTCTTATATGCTCCAGATTTCTTCAGATACCTGTTTTCTTACTTGGTAATTCATGAAACAGGATCTTGATCAATGAACTAATAAAACAGGATCTTGATTCATAAACTGAGTGATAGCACTTTACCATACAATAGAAAAATTAATTCTTGGGTGAAATTTCAATAAACTTAAATAATGCCTAAAAGTTAAATCCACTTTGGCAGGAAGAGAGACAAGCTACTGCCATTGCTTAGAACACATTCATTAAGCTAAGGAGCTGTAATCTAATATCTTCAGAAATTTGTTAGACAAGGATGGTGAGTTCAAGCCTTAGTGGGAGCACAAGAATCAGCATAATCTTTTTTTGTAATTTCTAACAGAACTTTTTATCCAGTTTACAGGTTAGATTTTTGTCATTCTATTTCCCACATTCAGGGGAATTTTGTATCTATTAGTACTTACCAGTTAAACTTAAATTTGTGTCACTTGTCCATTTTTTCTACTGAACTAGAAGTCTCAGCAAATCTATCAATTGAATTGTACAATAGAATCTCTCTGCAACAGTTGTTGAGTTTATTTCTTTGACTGCATTATTCTTTGGATCTAGAATTCCTCACTCACAGAATCAGTTTGAAGTCATTTATAAAATTTTAAACAGCTGGAAAAAAGTCATGTAAATTTTTTAGAATTTTTATTCAAAAAACCTTTTTCAGAATGGCAAAATATTTTACCAAAAAAATATTCTTTCATTTTACCTCAAAATAGACATCTGTTGTCGTCAGAGGTCAGCATCACCTATTCTATAATCTTTTCTGCACAAGATAGCTCCATGTACCAATTTAGTTCTAAGAATTTAATTGTTTGGCTTCAATACAGATCATAAAAGCCACAAAGTAATTCTACTTTCAGTGACTTTGAAGGTTGAATTTCACTTTATCTGCCTTATCATTTGTAAAGTCAAAAAATCACTTTTGCATTTCATAGTAAACTCAATGTGAGCTTTAATACCAAAACTTAGATCAGTGGGCTTTGACGTTTGAGTATGATTGTGGCATAGATATAAATAAAAGCTTCTAATATACAATCTGTGATGGGAAAATCAATGCCATTTTATATTTTTAATTTTGCTTCTGTTGACTGCACAGTATAGTAAGGTCAGTTGGGTGCCATCTGTGAAAAACCATGACACAATTCACTCTGTCAGAAATTTGGAAACGGCACGGTGTACTGCTTGGCATTTGTGCCAGATCTCCAATATGAACATTTCAGAGTGTTTGGGTGTCAATCTGAGAATTCGGTAAGAGTGGGATGAGTCTAATGGTGATTATGAAGATGTTTGGAGTGATCACTAGTGATGGCAATGTTATGCCTCCATTAATCTTCCCACAGGGTCTCAGGCTCAACATGGAAGCTTCCATCAAGTGCCTTGAGAAGGTAGTGCTGCCCTGGGTCAAGAGGGGTGCTGCTGGAAGAACCTATGTCTGGCAACAGGACTCTGCACCATGCCACACAAGCAGAACCCAGTCATGGCTGTTAGACAGTTTCTGCAACCACATCATTTCTTACATCTGGTCAGATTGCAACTCATTTGATTATTATGTGTGGGGTGTAGTTGAACAAGAGACCAACAAAACTCCTTGCAATACTAAAGATGAACTGAAGGCAAAGATTATGGCAGCATTCACCAACTTAAACAAGGAGACTGTCCAGAAGAGATGCAGGAGATTCTGAAGTCATCTGGAGGCTGTGGTTGATTTTATTGAATAAATTTACTCCTTAGTAATTGAAAATATTTTTATGTAATTTTGGTAAATATATCTGTTAAAATGAGATGTCGGTGCTATTTTCATTTTTGCATAATTTAGACAACAGTCTATCCATCACACATTGTACACACCCACACATATATAAGTACCTCCACTAATTTGGTATACGTAAGGTTTAAAATGAATTTTTGAAAATGAAAAAGCTTTCTTGAAGCTTTCTTTTTAGGTTTAATTGAAAGTTAAAGGATTTAAAATTTACTATTTCCAGTAAGCTAAATACTCTGTGGTGTATTTCAAACAGAAATTATATTGCTCAGAATTGATTTTTTTTCAATAAAACTGATGAAATTGTCCATTTTTGACACATTTGTAAACAAAAGTTAATTCTTGGTTTTAAAATCTTGTAAAAATAAAATATATATTTCTGAAATGTTATTTAAGGAAAATTAGCAAATTTAAATTAAATTAATCTGATTTGAAACAAATATTACTTATAGCATAAAATGTTGTATACAAACATGTAACTATAAGGTTTTGTTTTTCTGACATGTTAAGCGATTTATTGATGTCAGATAGACAGCCAAACATGTTCATAGTTGTATGGTGAAGTACATAGTTTATAAGGAGAACAACTCTTAAAGCATGTGACCTTTTAATGATAGATTTATCAGTTTGTACATCCATACTTCAGAAATTATGCACATAACTGCACATACAAAAACAAATCAAAAGATTGTAATAAGCTTTACAATAAATGATTAGTAAACAGTTTTACTTAATAACAATATTTCCTAAGAATTATATCACAATGAAAATGGATTTTAAAAGATTTAAAAACTTTATTAATTATTCAATTTAAAAGTGTAAAAAATGAAAACAAATCTTGTAAAAATTCATTTTTCATTAAAAAATTTTTTTCTTCAGACAATATTGAGTTTAATATATATTATTCATAAAAGCAATTAAGTTTCTCTAATTAAATAATGTCTCAGCTTTATTGTGTTTTTATTTTTAGATTCAGAACAGATTTTTGGTAAGACAGGATCTGATTTTGCAAAAAAAATTTAGTGTTTTAAATTCTCCAAAGAATTCTACTTTTAACTAATATAGTCACTAAAAATTATCATTAAATAAGGGGTTTAAACACATGTAAGAAAAAAGATTTTCTAATAAAAAAATTTCTAAAATAAATTAATTCATATATAATTAAGTCATGAAAATTTCACTAAAATGACAATTATTTTATTTTTACAAGAATTTCCAGATTAATGTCTGTCACTGCAAAAAAAAAGAAGCTAAAATTTGCTATGCTAAAAGTTAGTATATCCACTGATGCAAAAAAACAAGTTTTATAAGCAAAATTTCAAATATTCTAAAAAGGAGTAAAAAAATTACTTAAATATTAAAAAAAATACTTTGATCATTCCTCTTAATAACAACATAATGATTTTCATGATAAAACTGTTTTCATTATGCTTGGAGCATGTTTTACTGTGTGCAACAAACCCACAGTGGCAGATAAGGCTATCATTGACAGGAACAGTATACTGCCAACTTTGTTTAAATATATATATATATATATAAATATATTATATATATATATATATATATATATATATATATATATATATATATATATATATATACACACACACATAATACCCCATGCTGATGGTACAACCTTCATGCACTATGCAATTGTTAGGTACTGAGAACCTCGGTACCTAACATAGTGCATGAAACTCCGAGTCATACTGTTGACATGGGGTATTATGTATATTTACTAATATATACTTAATAGCTCCGTTATTTTACATTGAGTACTGTTTTACATACACCAAAGGATATATATATATATATATATATATATATATGAACACTTGCATGTACATTTATTTATATTTATTTATTTGATTATATTTATAAATATGTGTGTGTGTGTGTGTGTGTGTGTGTGTGTGTGTGTGTGTGTGTGTGTGTGTGAAAGAAAGAAGTAGCAAAGTTTAAAGTACAATGTAATTAGGAACATATACCAAGTGAGTTATATAGACATGAATATAGAATGAAACCAAGCTTATATGTATTTCAAGTACTTAGCTACTGCAAATTATTCACATATATAAAAGCAATTTAACAAAATACATAAACTAGTTTTAATTAATAAAGTCTAAACACTTCATTTATTTTTTTTCATATAGTTCCCTCAAACTTTTTCTTGAATCTTCAAAGATAAATCCATTTAATAAGTTTTTACAAGATAAGCTTCATAATTATAATCTAATTTATTTACATTATTTTCACTTAGACTATTGTCCTCATCTTTGTTTTTTTTTATTATCACAATGCTTTGGATATATGTGGCCTTCATCAGGTGCTTGCCAATCTAGGTAACCTTCAGGGAATATAAAACTGAGCCCTTTATTTAATCTATGGGATTAGATTTTACTTATTCTGCTGACCATGTCCAAGGAATCTGTGTGGCATGTAAGACACTGTTCAGCCTAGTGAAATGCAGCAGCTTGACATGGTATCAATTTCACAAGTGTTTGGAAGATCTCTGAAGAGATATTGAGCTGTGCATGCACTGCACCTAAATCTTACTTTCATCTCAAAACAACTGGAACTGTAGCTCATTGGTTGACTGATTGATTTGTTTTTTATGACTTATTAGCTATTTGTGTGTTATTTAAAGTTGAAACATATTTTGTATTGTAAGATTAATTCTTTCTTTGTGGGTGATTATTGTATTAACAATTCTTTGAGAATAATAAGGATTTTTCCAAATACAAGTCCTACTATTTAACCCTGGGGGAGGAGGAAGTGGATTCATAACTTTCCTAAGGGTATTTGCATATAAGTGAATGTAAAAAACCCTACTGGAATTTGAACTAAGCCCTCTGATTTCTCATCCTGGGTCACTATTCATTACACCATTCATACATTTATGACTCACTGGACCAGATCACACCACATGTTGCCAGTCCTCCAGGGCCCAATTAGAACTGTGTCTGGTTTTATGGTGTTAACAAGGGTCCTCTGGTGGGCCTTTTGCTTCTATATCTTGGAGAAGCTACTAAAGAATGCTAATGACCTGCTTGATGTATGGTAATTCATGTTGCCTTGCCATGAGCAGTCAAACCAATATTCACACTAACCTGCCAGATATCACAGCACAAATAGACATTTCCATCAAGATAAGGTGGTTCCACTTAACATTAGCTTTACATACTGCTATACCATGATTTTTTGTCACATCAATATATATTTTAGTATTATTTTAAAGTTAAAATCTGAAACTAAACTATTTGCCTAAAACAATTTTATTTATTGAATAAATATATTTTTTAAAAATTTACTTAGAAATGAAATATATTTTTTGATAATGACTCTTCAAAAATTAAAAGCTAACTTTTTGATGTGTTTGATTTCATAAAATAAATTTCCTATTTATATTTTGTTATGCATGAAAGCATTTTCATAATCCTTCAAACTTTTTGTTTCTATTTTAGATACTCTGCATATGTTTCACTGTAAAATAAGAGAGATTTCAAAAGTGTACTCAACTATTTGAATTCCTGAACATTGGTCTAATCTAGAGAAAAGCAACAACATTTATCTTCTCCAAACAGAAAATTACACATGTACTGAATTTTTATGCGAGAGATTTTTCAAGGCTCTGTTATCATTCACTTTGACAGTCTTATCATAGCATGCTTTTAATGATAAAAGAATAAGATATCATGGTCAAGGGAAATTTAGCTTTATACTTTCCTAAAAGGCATAAATGTAAAACATACTAATATCTTATTAGAATTTATTTCCTTATTAATCCATTTCATATCATTTATAAATCATAATGACATATAAATCTCATTAAACTGATGAGTATACCATTTCAAATATTAAATTACAAGAACTTTAAATTCACAATAAAATTGATTTTAGAAATATAAAAGAATAGTTTGCATTAAGAAAGTTCTTAAAAAAAAACTTGCTGAATAATTAGAGTATTTATATTTTAATGTTTTTATCATATCATTTCTCACTTTGTTTTTTGACCCTTTAGTGGAACAATCAGAATTATTATGTTGACAGAAAAAAATCAAGTTAATCTGAGGAGAGAAAACAGTGACTATGCTCTGATAAATCAAACATATATATTTTTGTACATTTTTTTAAAATGCTATTTTCCCTTCATAACATAGTTGATCCTGAATGTCCACTACTACTTTCAAAGATTCCCCATTGCCTTCTCCATCGTTTTCCCTTCAGAACATACAATTCTATTCCTTTATTATCTGTGAATTACCATGACTTCTAAGTGGAAAATAGTTGTTTTTCATAGCTACCTTCACAGTTTTAAATTCAGTGTCGTCCTTCTCCTAGACTGGTTGCTACGCAAAGTTAGAGTGCCTAGTCTACCCCACTATTTAACCAACAGATGGGGAGAGAAGAGATATATTCAGGCTTTACCCAAAGACATCAGTGTGAAAGTGAATTCAACAGTAGCCTTGAACTTCAACTATAGTTAATACTTTCTTTTAAAATTTCATATACGGAAGGCTTTTACAACCATTTCCTCTCATCTCCAGCTTTCCCGAGTACATGTTCCTATATAAGATTAGACACTATACTAATTATGCTAGATATGCCACCTGATACCTACTCATCAATTTATTCTTAGGTGTCAAACTTACAATAACAATAGATCTGCTGTAAAAATATCTCCCATGTCTGATTCTCAACTAAAGAAACCTTTGAGGATTCCCATAAAATTATCAATCATTCTTGAATAAAAGGGTAATGTGAACTGCAACCAAAATTAAATTTCTGCAGATTATGTAAGGAATGAAAAATAATTCTTCAAATGAATAACTGACACATCATGTGACTGCATGATTTTATAAACACTAAGAAAACTAGCTGTGAATGTCAATTACTAAAGGAAAAACATTCAAAAACTGCACTGAGCTAGCTACAGATTTCTTTCAAGAATTTCAAAATCATATTGTCTATAAAAACTTTAAAATGTTCATTCCTCTGTGTGTGTATGTGTGTGAGTGTAAGAGTATTATGTACACATGCATGCATATTGTTTGTAGCTACATATGTAGTTATGAGTTAAAAAAGCAAAGAAAAGTTCCCAAACTAGGAGATACCTCATTTGTTTAGTTGTAACAATCTAATTTGAAAGAGTACAGAAGTCAACCGACAAATTTTAGTGATATTGTGAGCCCAGCTATTGGTAAATAGCAGGACAGAACAAGCTCTATAGTCTTGAATGGCAACTGGTCTACCGCAGAAAGAAATGGCAACTTACTATGGGAAAAAAATCTGCCTTGTTAGTCATCGAAAGATACATGATTGTCTAAACATGTATCATGCATCGCACTGACTGACTGAATGTTGAGGGAACCTATGGTTGTAATAATGATGCTTCTCTCCTGAAACCATGACTGACCTTAGGGTCATCTTTGGATGAAAAGTTTGTAGAAATACTACTGAAGTATGTACTTTCTCTTTCATTTAAATATATTTTAAAGATTGCAATAAGTAAAAAAAAAGTAAATCTAATCTCCCAGAAATCAGCATTCTAATACATTGATAAATACTTAAAGATAATTACATTATATAACACACACACACACACACACACACAACGATGTAGCTGATACCCCAAATGCATGCCTTGACTATCAAAACCATTTTCAAAGAAAGGAATCAATATTTCATTAACAAATAATGATTTTATTTGAGTTTAGTATTTTCATGTTTATTTAGAGTATAATATTCTCAGGATTATATGAATGAACATTATCCACTTGACTATTAGCTACAAGTATTATTTTTTAGCATTATTTTCTGTTTAATGACATCAGACTTTGCATTATTATATTCTTACTAATCAAACATTTCAAAACATTATTTCTTATTCAAAGTTTCAACATGAAGTTTTCTTATTATTCCACCCATTTTAGAGGCTACTTCACCACAATGTTCCAGTAGATATACACTTCAGCCTTCTTCAGGCATATGTTATATCAATACACCTAAACAAGCACAAAGAATGACCAAATTAACCAAAATGCTGCGATAAAAATCAACAATCTTTAATATACAAGCCCCAAAATGTGTGGAAATAAGCATTCACTCATTTTTAATTATATCATTTAACTTTAAATAAAGAAAATGAAAGTGATCATCCTGCAGAATTTTGGCAAAATGCACATACATAAACACCTTCTTACACTTATGGCCTATAACTACATCCACAAAGCCACTTAATAAAATAACTACAAAGAAACTAAATAACAATCTTAAAAATTAGATAATATGACAAGTACAAAAGGATTTCATCTAAAAAAATAGCTTAATAAAAGTCAAAATTAGAAGTGAATTTAGGACCGTCTGTACACAGTACACTTATTTCTCTTTATGTGTCCTCATAGACACTGAAATACAATGATTACACATGTGTATGTACATTTTTGTTGAGATAAACAGGAAACTGCTTGGTTCAAAATGTTACTTGTTGTGACGAAAGACATGACTTACCTCAGAATTCGAAACGTGTCTTGCCTGCAAAGTGATGATAAAAAGAAATCTGGCCACTATTGAAGACACAATTTATACGCGCATATCTCGTCCAAAACGAGACGATATTTGCAAACATGCAAATTTTGGCCGTCTTGAATAGCATAAAAAGCAGGGTGCCAGCAGCACCAAGTGCAAGGAGTCATTCTTTTAACATACAGTAAATAATGTTAGGGAGTCATTCTCGGATGGGCCGGTCAAGATACTTGGTGCTGGTTCGATCCTGATCTCCAGTTGGAAATGAATTGGTCAAAGGTTCAAGGGAAGGCTGAGATTGCGGTTAATCTGTGGTCTCAGAGGAAGCTTTCCTGGAAGGGGAGGGTGGAAGTGTTTCACACATCTACCCGATTCTCCTTTACCAACTCTCTGTACTTCCACTTCTGTTTACCGCACGAATGTCATTAGTAAGGCTCTTGTTCTCTTTCTTGTGGAGAGACAAGGCCGCTATGGTATCTCGGGAGATCTGTTGCCTTCATCCATCTGAAGGCGGTCTGGGTATGCCTAGCATTGAGATTCGTCAATATATGCTTCGCATCACCTTCCTAGACTGAATGTGTCGCGAATCGGATGTGGAGGGCGCCTTCTGGAAAGAAGATGTCCGTAGAAACTTCCCATCCGTGCGAGGAGAAGGCTGGCTGTACACCCCGAGCCGAATGCTCCTTTTACCGCGAATGTCATCGCGCTCTGAAACGCCTCTTATGGGCGTCAGATGTCCTTTCCAACGTCCAGGCATTGTCTCGTAGGGCATTGTATCAGCTATTAGTCAGAGGAGGCGTTCGTGATGATCTAATTGACGAGCTCAGTCTTACGAAGCAGGAGGCTCACTCGATATGGCCTTGGGCGCCTGGGTTGAAATGCCTCAATAACGATGAGGCATCACTCACCTGGCTGGTGAATCGTGGGGCCCTCTGGGTCGTCAAAAGACTTTGTGCAGCGGGCTTGGAGAAATCTCCAAACTGTCGTCGCTGTATTGGGGAAGTTGAGACCATTGGTCACGCCTTCTTTCATTGCAGGGTGGTAGTGCTGTTGTGCAAGTTTGTTGAAGGCCTCATGGTCCATGTTCTTTGTCCTTGAGGCCAGTTCAGTTTGTAGCAATGTGGTGCCGCAGATGATGAAGGCTGAACATTATGTGTTCTGTTGCTCACTAGGTGTTATGAGAGTCGTGATTTGGACGACGCGTCAGAAGGAATTCTATGATGGCGAGAAGTTAACTTCTTCCCAAGTGATCTTGTACTTTAAGCATCAGCTTAAAGTCAAGATTAGGACGGAAAGGCAGCGGCTCACCTCATCAGAATTTGGTAAAAGGTGGGTGAATCTTACGCATTTGTGCCGAGTAAAAGGGGCTGACCTGGAGTGGCATTTTGATGCCGGTTAGGCATAAGAATATTGTTTTCCTGGGTTGAACTTGGACAACCCATCCCTGGATTTAGGCTAGAGTAGGTTTTTTATATTTGATTCTTTAGCTTTTTCTGTAAACTTAGCTAGGGTATGTTTGCTCATTGGCCCCTTTTTGTTTCTATCACCCTTTTTTTCCTTTAGTTTAACTCCCCATCCCCTCCCTCGTTAGGTGGTCAGTGATGTCAGTTCTCTGGTGGACGCGGGGCGCCTTTCGTTTCACGCGTGTGTGTGTTTTTTTTATGTGTTGTTGTGTCAGAATGAGTGCGTATCTCTGTGAGTGCTTGGGATGGATGGATGTTTTCTATATCTTTATAGTCCTGCATCGATTTCATCAAGTTAACTGATATTTCTGTCACATTTAAGGTTTGTGGGGGTTTTATTACTAACATAATTTTGTTTAGTTTCTTGTTTAGTTTCTTGTAAATAGTTTATATAACCATATTGTATATAAATAATCATTGGGGTGTTTTAACTTGTCTTTTATTCCCATCCCCTCACAGACAACGATTTATTTGTACATATCGGGACTATTTAGGATTTTCATTGAGACAATGAGGTATTTTGGTGGATGTTGTAAGAAAGGTAAGTATGAATGTGTTGTTTTGGTGATAGGAATATTGTTTTGTATGATTGGGTAAGTGGTTGTGGCTAGCTAAGTTTTAAAATTAAGACAAATGATGACCGTCCTGTTCCCCACCCCCTTTTTCGGCCTTGTGCCACATTTGCTATATTTTTACAGGAATAAATATTGTCAGGGAGTCATTCCGAGTCTGAAATTGGTGTCTTTTTTTTTACTTCAGTGACTGGTTTTTGCCACGTCAATATTTGGGATATTACCTGGATTCATTTTTTAACTCTATTTTTTTTTTGTTAAGTCTGTTTTTTATTTTACTTTTTCTGACGTTTTCAATTTTGCACTGACTGATTTTTGAAAAATTTTTCGATTTTTTTTCCTTTTCAATTTCTTACCCTCCCCATTTTCCTTTTTCTCCTCTCTTTGTTTTATAATAGCTTTTTGATTTTTCTTTTAAAATTAATATTTTATATTTTCCGTTTCCTTTAAATTTTCTGTAATCCCCATCCCTCCCCTTCTACACCTACCCTCCCATCCACTTCAACCCCGCCACACCAAGTCAAAGAGAAGAAAAAGAAAAAAGCTGACACTCAAAATAGACGAGATTTGTAAGATAAACGGGGGTACTGAGAGGGACCTCTCATCGCGCAAAAGATCCCACCTAGGTCCCCTGTTCAAAATTTCCTCTATCGATGGGAAATCGGTGGAGGACCCTAGCAACTACCCTGGTGTTTCAGGGGTTATTACTCTTATTAGGGACTCATATTTCTGAAGCTAAGGATGTCTACCCCAAAATAAGGATGGCCCAGATGAGCACACCAGATTTTAAAAACTTACAAAGTTTTTGTGTAGGAGGGTCCCGGTAATTCTTACCCCATCGTTATATAGGGCGTTAAAGCTAACATACCCTACGGACATTGGTGGGAGTGTCCGGGATGGTCGCATGATGACAGAGTTAGGGACGGGAAGGCTCGGACAATCTGTCGGGGTCCTTTCCGCCACAGATTTACGGCCCGTATATGAATAGGCTAATTGTTATTTTTTCTCTTTCGCAGATTTAAAAGATGTCAATCAAGTTAGCCACTCTGAATGCAAAGGGCTTGAGGGTATCAGGGTAAGGCTGCCCGCCTGCTCCAGGATTTCTTGTCGTTCGGAGTAGATGTTGCCGCAATCCAAGAGACCCACTTTGTTTGCAACTTCGATCCGTGTGTACTGGCTAGCGACTTTGTTGTTTATTCAGCATATGGGGACCAACAGACCAGAGGAATTTTTTTCGCTGCTTAGATGTACCCTGGATGCGAAGGTGGACCTTGTGCATACCGATGCCGAGGGCCGGTTGATCGTGGCCGATATTGCCGTGAAAAGTGGTTCGTTCAAAGTCGTTGCGGTTTATATGCCCAACGATCGGGAGAAGCGGGTCTCGTTTTTTCGGCGGTTGGGGCCATTCCTGGTGGATTCAACGCGCCTAGTTTTAATGGTGGACTGGAATGCCGTCCTGGACCCCAAATTAGACAGGGGGAGGGGAGCTGGTGGGAGGAGGAGGGATCTAGCCTGGTTGATCTGATCAACGATTTTGGTCTCGTTGATAGATACCGGGTCAATCACCCTGGGGGGAAAATGTAGACGTGGGTTCTTAATTGGCCTTTTACCCGTGTAGTTAGTTACCTGGATAGAATGTTAGTTAGAGGAGCTGACGTAAACTTGTTAGATTGTCCCACGTTCCACTGGGTAGGCTATTCGTATCACAAACTCGTTTGTGCCAGGATGGCGTTAGATCGTAGGTCTAGAATGGTTGGGTACTGGAAGTTCAATCTGTCCTTACCGGACAGGCGGGACTTCCAGGAGCAGCTAACTAACTTAGTGCAGCGGGAGCTAGTGGGGGCAGTTATCAGGAATAAGTGATGGGAAAGACTTAAGGATAGGATTAGATCCTTCACCACTGATTTCAGCAAACGGCTCGCCCTAGATAGAGCTGAGAAGGTGATGCATAAAGCTAGATTTTCCCGGGCGATGGCTGGAGGGGGTCCCCTAGAGATAGCCGTAGCTAGGGAGGCCCTGGAGCGTTTGAGTAGCGAGCGCTACATGGGCCAGGTAATTAGACATAGGTTAAGCAAGATGTCTTCCGAAGCTGTGAGCATGAGCGCAGATTTGTGCAATGAAGAGATCCGTCGAGGTTCCAATCGTTACATTCGTGAAGTCAAATTTTCCCCCCAGGGTGATTGACCCGGTATCTATCAACGAGACCAAAATCGTTGATCAGATCAACCAGGCTAGATCCCTCCTCCTCCCACCAGCTCCTCCCCTGTCTAATTTGGGGTCCAGGACGGCATTCCAGTCCACCATTAAAACTAGGCGCGTTGAATCCACCAGGAATGGCCCCAACCGCCGAAAAAACGAGACCCGCTTCTCCCGATCGTTGGGCATATAAACCGCAACGACTTGGAACGAACCAAGTCAAATCCAAGGAGGGAATACTCTTCGGGCTACTGACGACATGTGCGAGGTATTTCGGTGGCATTTCGAGAGCCGGTTTAACAAGGAGCCTGATCTCACTGATGAGGAGTTTCATACCTATTTGGCTGACTTTCCGACTGAAGCCGCTAGCTGCGAGGGAGAGATCACGGAGGGCGAAATCTACACGGCATTGAAGAAGGTCGCAGAGGCAAGTCGCCCAGTCTGGATGGTTTGCCCTATGAATTGTACTTGTACTTATGTTGCACATCTTTGTCTCGATTTTGAGTGGTGTTCAAGAACTGGTTCCGGCAGGGGTCGATCCCCAACCAGATTTCCAGGGGTGTGATCATGCTGTTGAAAATGAGCATTTGCAGCCAGTTGCCAAGTCACTGTTGGGTCCAGAGCAGACTTGTGGCCGAACAATTCAGAGCAACGATCATAGAGGGTGTAAAAGACAACGATGAGGTCGCACTGATCAATTTAAATCAGTTCAAGACATTTGATAGGGTTGACCATTGCTACCTTGCGTCTGTCCAGCAGGCCGCCGGATTCGAACCCGACTTCTTCCGCTGGATTAGCCTCCTGCATTGCTTCCCCAATGCTGTGGTACAGGTGAGCGGGAAGCTGTCGGGCGATTTTGCGCTGTCTAGGTCGGTTCGTCAGGGTTGTCCACTGTCGCCCCTACTCTATGCTTTGGCGTTGGAGCCTCTCCTTCGCCGGCTAAGGGACAGGGTATGCAGCCCGGCCCTACGTGGAATCGCTGTTCCTGGAGGGGCTCGAGCTAGGGTTTCCGTGTACGCCGATGATGTATCTGCTTTCGTGTCGTCCTGCGGCGACATTGAGGCGGTACTGAAGGCGCTTGATTAGTACAAAAAGGTGACAGGGGCCAAGATTAACCACGACAAGTCATCCGGCTTGCGGTTAGGTGCCTGGAAGGGGTCGATCTTCCGGGACCCTTCGGTTGGACGGACGGTCCTGTCCGCATTCTTGGAGTGTAGTTTGGACCCGACCTCTAGCTGGAGAAAATTGGTCTGAAGTATGAACAAAGGTCGACGCAGCCAGTCAGACTTGGCGTCAACAGAGGTTGTCCATGAAGGGCAGGGTGGAGGCGTGTGCCACTTACGTTTTCCCAATTGTCCTTTACCGATTGTCCGTACTTCCTCTCTGTAAAGACCAAAGGAAGCCACTCGAGCGCTCACTATCCTCCATTTTATGGAGGGGCGCAAGCATCAGGTCAACAGACGAGCCTGTGCACAACGACCATGTCATAGGGGGCTGGGAATGCCACACATTTAACGAGCCACAAACTTGCCTCGAGGTTGGCCTTCCTACGCCGCGCATTGACAGAAGATTTGATTATGGCGGGGATTGTTAGGGACATATTCCCTTTCCTTATTATCAGTCCCCCCACCATCTCGCAGGTTGAGCACCATCGTAAATGCCGGGATCAATTGGATTTCCTTCGGTCGGCCTTGTTGGCTGTTCCTCGGTCTAGTGACCTTTTTCAGCCTAGGAAGGTCTTCTATTGTCATCTAGTGGAAGGGGTCGTGATGGATCCTCTATGTGAGCAGCTCAGCTTGTCGGAGAAGGAGTTTTGTTCTTTCTGGTCTTGGGCGCCAGCGGCGGATTATCTCAGTAACCCTGAGTTTTCGCTTACCTGGCGATTGGCTCGGAATCGGCTGCCTCTCAATGACAAGGTCTTCATATGGGGCTTGAAGGATTTGCCAGATTGTGAATGGTGTGGCCTTGGTTTAGAAGAAACGGCTTCTACGCCTTCTACCATTGTCCCTGGGTCTGCCCCTTATGGGTCCATGTTGGCGAGGTGATGGCTCTTCTCACTCCCGAAAAGCTTGTGCTCATGGATCGCGTATACGAATGGTGTTTCGGATGCTGCTGGCGACGCGTTTTCAGCGTACAGAAAACTGACCATGATCAGGTGGACCGGCGAATGTATGGACATCTACGTGAACAAAATCAGGCAGCTTGTTGGATTGGCCAGGTTCAAGGGAGCCAAGATGAAAAAGCTTACCAAACTAGCCTTCGTCATGGGGTTCCCTGATACGATCTCCATTGAATTCCGACACGCACCGAATGTTGAATCTCTGACTGTGGGGAAGTTATTAGTAAAAACGTGAGTGCTGACAACAACCAGGGATGAAAGCCAGGACGTAATTGCGGCTGTGCGCCCACCCCATAGTGATGATGTGTCTCCCACCAAGAGTGGCCCAATCACCAGTATGACTTGCTTTAGGTGCAGCAGCAAAGGCCACATAGCAAAAGACTGCTGGAAGTGCAGAACACGCTGCTATCGATGCGGGAAGGTTGGACACTGGGCTCAAGACTGTTTGGGAAAATGCTACAGGGGCCAAGGCATCAACGACAGCCTTTTCCCCAACCAAGATGTAAATACGGCGCTCCCGGTGGCAAACATCCTTGGTGTTCAGCGCTGATTGATACTGGCTGTTCACGGACGATTGTGGATGTAGATTGCCTGACATGTTTAGGATTTGGATTAAACGTGGCTCCCCTCATCATGAAGGCGAACGTTAGCATGGTGCTGGCTCAGGAAGAAACTGTGGGTCGCGCGGCATCCGCTTACATTGACGACATCTATATCAATGAAGATGTTCCCCCAACCCGCATTAAAGAACATCTGGCCCAGTTTGGGCTGAAATGCATGGTGTCTGAGACTGTGGATTCTGTGCAGAGAGACGATCCAGCCTGTAGGGATTGGTGCGTGGATGGCTGGGAGCTGAATGTATGAGTCGATGCCAGTTCCCTGGCGATCGGAGTAGCATTAGAGAGCCACGAAACAGTACTGGAGGATGCTTGCTGTCTGCAACCTAAAGATGATGCTCAACATATCAACCTGGCTGAGCTGGATGCTGTGTTGAAAGGCGTCAATTTGGCACTCCAGTGACATAGACTTGGAATGGATATCACCCAGTATGTTGCGTTTTTCAATCTGGAAGCAATTGACGAGACAGGACTCGGTGGCCGTGATTCACCAGTTGAAAGCAGTCTTCTTCAAGTGGGGCCTACCCCACAAGCTTCTCACGGACAACGACCCAGCTTTCTGCAGCAGGGAATTCAGAGCCTTTGCACACAAGTGGGGAGTCAACTTGTGGTTCCGTTGTGCATATGCCCCAACTTGGAATGGGATAGCAGAGCGATGCCACCGCAAAGTAAAACAAATCACGGCCAGGATGTGCTGTTCCATCCAGGAAGCCGTCTACTGGTACAATGTCACACCAAAAGACAATACATCACCCCAGACTGTGCCCGCCAACAGGATCCACCAATACGAAGTGAGGGTGAAAGGGGTTGATGCCCCAATGATGTCATTAGATCCCGGGTATGGTTCTTACCAGGTCGGAGATTATGTGTGAGTTAAGGCGCCAATGAGTTGGTGCACCACCAAGTTCAACAGGGGGCGGGTGATGAAAATGATCAGCCCGCAGTCATTTCTGGTGGACAGAATGCCCCGCCACGTTAAGGATCTGCACCCGTGCCACAGATTCATCGTGTCCAAAGAAGATTCCGATGACACGTCTGAGAGTGGAGCAGAAAGTTTGCTGCTTGACAAGGAAAGTGCAGAGTGTGTCAATCCACCCAAAGAGGGAGCAGAAGCAGAGCCCAGCACCGACAATCCACCCTAAGAGGGAGCAAGAGCAGAGCCCCCCTCCCTGCTTTTGCAAAGGAGCACCCGTCGAAAACGACTGTTGCCAGGCTGCCACCTTTGTGATCATGAGATCAAGGAGGGGTGTGACGAAAGACATGACTTACCTCAGAATTCGAAATGAGCACGAATGTGTCTTGCCTGCAAAGCAATGACAAAAAGAAATATGGCCGCTATTGAAGACACAATTTATACGTACCTATCTCATCTAAAACGAGACGATATTTGCACACATGCAAATTTTGGTCATCTTAAATAGCATAAAAAGCAGGGTGCCAGCAGCACCAAGTATCAGGGTGTCATTTGGCGGACTGCATGTAATAGAGTTGGACGTATGGATTGACAGACGGACAAAGAGGAAGTCAAGTAGGTGCGACCGAGTTGGAGTCTGTTTCACAACTGCCCAGTGTAACGGCTGAAAAAGCAAGTCACACAATCCATTTCCTTGAGGCAACTGAAGAAGAAAGATGACCCCCACATTAATTTTTTTTCTCCTACACTTATAAGTTTTCCTCTTCATCATAAAGACTTAACCCAATTCCTCTCTTCCACATATGATTTATTAACAGCTTGTTTGTGTTTTGCATGTAAGAAATTAAAAAAAAAACAACCTATGTAAGTAGGGAAGTAAATCTAAAATGCCAATAAAATTTTCACAATATTTTCAAAGAAAAGAAGAAATCTTAGCAAACAAATGTTGTATAAAATTTGTCTACCTTAGTGTTGTTTGGTCACATTGTATCATATAAGAAATGTTATAATGATTAATGTTCATATATAAATGGTCAAAAGACACACTTAACAGTTCATACACACACACAAATATATATTATATATACACATATATATATATATATATATATATATATATATATATATATATAAAAATGTGTATGAACCCATAATATATATGTGCACAGACACATATACGTAGACAATTTTTTGCATATATTTAAATTGTTGAGCCTATCTTCTTTCAATTATGGTTTCTTCTAGTTTCTTCTCTCCCAATTATTCTCCCATCTTTTTCCTTGCAGCCAGGTGTAAATGATTATCTTACATCAGGCTAGCTAAGTTTAACTGGACCACACAGAACTATGAAACCTAGCAGCAGTGTATGAGGCTTGGAGGCAAGAAGAGCTGAAATTGGGATAGGAGGGTGGAAATGAACTGATAGTGGGCAGGTTTGAAGAGTTGGTTGAAAATTGGTTTTCCTTTATATTTCTGAGTCAATTTGAGAAGCTTTCACCAGGTTGGTTAATGAATGTTTTCTGTTAACATATTGAAAAGAAAGCAGAGGAAGGTGAGAGAGAGAGAAACTGTGTAAGAATGTAGCTGACAGAGAGAGAAAATTGAAAAAAAAAGAGAGAAAAAGGTAGAGGAAAGAGTTTGTCAATTTTTAGAATGCAAACAGGAAGTGGTGAGATGAGATTGTGAAATATAGAAGAACAGAGGTTAATAAGGTAGAGAAAACTTGGAAGAGGGTATTTATCAGGTAAGATGGAAGGGAGAGTAAGGAGTTCCTGGGAAAAGGATTTTTGGTGAAAGCCCATACATAAATGTGTAGAAGAGGAAGAGAACATAGCACATTTGTACCAAGTAATCAAAAATATTTTCAGAATAGAATGCATATGTGTGGAAAGGAAATATAGAGTGTAATGTAAAATAATTATAGCAAACAGTTTCTCAGGATCTTGGGCAGTAAGTAAGCCACATGTTATATTATTTAAATAATTTAAAAAGCACTGAATATATTTATTATATTACAGTTTACTTACAGTATTTGATGACATAAAACTATGTTACCTTTTCCATCAAAAAATAGCTCAAAAACTATTTACCAGTCTTATATTCAAAGTTGTCAAAACTGGTAGGCTTATCAAAACAATATTGGTATGAAGAAAAATCATCTTTCAAAACTCCTAAAAACATTTATGAATTGTATTCACATTTAATTTAGGAGTAAAGAAAAAAAACTATCTATCAAATAAAAATTGGTTTTCCAAAAATACAACATTCTTAACCTTTCTTATAAATAGGTACAAACATAAAAATCAGGGATAGAAAAAAAAATACCAATGACTATGTCCATGCCTATCAGATGTATACCTATAATATTATTTCACATAAATATTTGTTGTTAAGCCATCTGAATTTAATGTAACCAGTTTCAATGACAAGATAGATATCAGTTAAATATTTAAAATCAATATTCTTTTCATTTGATTGCAGAAATCAAACTGATTAGTAATTTATAGTACAATGTTGAAATTAAATCCCTTCAATGACCAATCATTTGTGACAGTAATTCTTCAGATGAGCTTGCATATTTTACAATCAGATTCTTTAAGTGTATTTGGAATGAGGCACAGTATGAATTGATAGATTATTTATACCCAGTTGTACATAGTGAACCTCTATGGGCCAGTTGTGCACTATAGCAATGCATCTAGAATATTTTAAAACTAAATTACATCTCTCCTCAAAGTGTATGATCAATACAAAATATCCCTGAAAGTAGCAAGAAAATTATTTTTCTTATTATACTACTAACTGTTTACATACTGCATTTGATGACATATGAGATCACACTACTTTTTCCACTAAAAAATAGTTCATAAAATATTTCTTGGGTTTTATATTCAAAGTTGTCATACTTGTTATGTTAATGTTGACACAGACACCACAAACTGCCAATACTTGTACCTAGTCTAACTCTATTAAATGTAAATGGTCAGAATTAGGAGTATATACCATCAAATATCCATGATTTCATTAATAGGATTTATTAAACAAATGTGTCAAAACATTCATTCGTTCTAACAATAATATATAGTGATACAGTAAATTCTGGGGAAGTGGGGATCTGACTTCATTCTTACAGTAACATATTTGCAGTGTATCAGCAATTGACCAAGGAAGAGAGAGTGGATGCAGCATAAATTAAGGATATAAAGGCTTCATATACTGCTTTTGCTGCAGACAGTTTCTCTGCATACAAGCAGTTTAAAGCACAAGAACCACACCCAAGTAAAACTGTGGACATTTACCTGGCTGATTTGAGAAAGTTGGCAGTACTGTTTAGAGGAATGCTCGACTGCACGATAGTGTGCGTATTTGTTCATGGACTCCCTGCATCTGTACAACTACATATTCGGTCAGCCTCCAGCATGTACTCACTGCTGCTTGAGGAGTTATTGGCCCATGCCCAGGTGCTTATGAAAGAAGAGTCAGAAGGACTGGTGGTAGCAGCTGCAAGGCTACCTAAAGTAAACAGGTTCTCCCAACTGTGGGCCCTTCTGTGAGAATTAAGTGCTACAAATATAATGGCCTAAACCACCTAGCAAGGCACTGCCTCCAGAGGGGGGCAAGTGACTCAGGCATGTTTCTACCACTGCCATAGGTGCCAGAAGCCAGTGTACCTGTCACAAGATTGTCTGGGAAATGGGTTGGGGGGTATGCATCAACACCAGTCTCATCCCCCTCCAGGATTTAAATGCAGCACTACCAGTTGTGATACCTCTCCTACCTGACCATAACAGTGCCAGTCTCACTTCCCTGCAAGTCATGAAAGAGATGCTACTCCTAATTGACTTACACATTGATGGGGTGAAACATATTGCCCTCATGGATACAGGTTGTTCACGTTCTCTTATGAACATATTCACTTGTCATCCATGGAAAATACAAGAGGTATACATGCTGACAGCTGACAGAAAGGTCCTCAGAAGTTGAGGAGTCACAAGCATTGAAGTCTACATATACATTTGTGACCCTATCAAGATAGATGATCTGGTCATGGGGAACAAATTGTTAGGATTTGACTTGCTGCTCAAGATGGATGTCATTGAAAGGTTGGACGGTGTTCTCATCACAAAAATGGGTGAAGTCAGGTTTGTTAATCCCCACATTTGTGCGGCCACGACTGTAAACTTTACTGAGAAATTCAATTAATATACCAAGGCCTGGACAGCATCATGGAAGTGGTTGGATGGCCACTCACTGGAATATTTGAAAAACTAGGTGATTACCCTGTGTCTAAGCAGGCATGGATAGATGATGGGTGGCTATACCTGACCCTGAGAAAGAACTCAGTCCCCCAAGGGGCCTGATCCCATTAATGGTGGTGGTTCAAAAGAATAAAAGGAAGGTCTTTTGTGTTAAATTACCATGAGCTAAATGAACATGTTGATGCATACACAGCTCATGCTGATATTTGTGCTGAAATTGTGAAAATGGTAGAGAAAAGGGCCCAATTTTTGTGTGCTTGATTGTTGCAAGGTGTACCTACAAATACGTGTGCATCAAATGCTGTGGCCATTTGAAACCATCATTTATAAGGGGTGGAGGTACTGCTTGACAAGTGGAATTTGGGCTCAATGTGACAACAGCTATCATAAAAGCCATTGTGGATATCAAGCTGGCAAAAGATGACTCCATTCTGGCCATTTCAGCCAATATTGATGGCATCCATGTCAATGAAGATGTGACATCTGCAACACACATAAGATAACATCTCACTGATTTTGGAATGACGTGCAAAGAACCAGAACAATTGGAGGACAATATCTGAGTGCTCAGCTTGCATGTTTGGGGAGAGCAGAACACCTTGTACTGGAAGCAGGGGAGTGAAGTACTGAAAGGACTCAATGTTTTGACAATGCGGAAAATTAGTAGAACACTTTACTGTGTGTGGCTGGCTTCATATTGCAATTGCGTTCATCAAACACGGAGCAACTGAGGTTACGTCCAGCTAGGATGATGAAGTAACAGACACCTGCCTCAACAACATGATTATGGTTGTCTTTAGCAGAGTACTCCAAGACAACCCTGTGTGAGGCAAGTGGTGTGTTAACGGTCATGAGTTCAAAGTATGGGTCGATGTGAGATCCCTTGCAACTGGACTGTCCCTCAAGATAAATGGGGATGTAGTGGATGATGCAAGCTGATTGTATCCCAAGAAGGATGTTCAGCATATAAACATAGCTGACTTGAATGCCGTACTCAAGGGTATTAATGTAGAGCTTCAATGGAAGTCAAAAAAATTGCACTTATTCATGGACTCTGAATGTGTTCATGGATGGATATCTGACACTTTCAATGGAAAGACCAGAATACATACAAAGACTTCAAGCAAGATGCTCATTCAGAGAAGGCTCAGTACCTTGGAAAAACTGGTCAGTAAATATGACTTATTAGTGGACATAAAGCTGGTGAAATCTAACCAGAACTGAGCAAACATGCTGACGAGGGTACCACAGTGATGGCTTGACACAATGAGGAAGGAGACGGAACTGGTGAAACTTTTCTGTGCAGTATCAGTGAGAAAATGCAGCTCAGACAAGATAAGGTTAGTACACTGTCAAAGTGGGCATCCTGGCATTAAAAGGACTCTGTACTTCGCAAGACGGATTGATCAAGGAATGTTCACGATTAGGGCCATAGTCAGAGAATGTAGAGAGCGTCAGTCCATTGACCCATCATCAGTACATTGGCCAAGAAGAAAGTTAGACTTTGGCAATGCGTGGACCTGGGTTGGGATGGATATCACTCATCACAATAGTAAACATTACCTGACGCTGATTGACTGTGGACTCACTCGATTCATAATCTGGTGACAACTGCATTGACAAGATTCAGCAAGCGTCATCAACCATTTAATGGCCCTATTTTTTGAATGGGGACATCCTGCTGAACTTCTCACTGACAATGACACTGCTTTCCATAGTAAGCCCCTCAAAACCAATGTACAACTCAATATCAAGTGGGACATGTAACAAGGATTAGAAGCCTGCACCGTGATTTGTGTTGTTGTGATGCTGCACCATGTGAGGGAACTGTGCCCCTTTTGTCAGTTCAAACACATCAACAAGTGATGTTATCAGTGAGTCCTCTAACAATGAGGAACTGGTCAAAATAAGAGATGCCTTGAATATGTCCTCAAAAACAAACTATGCTCAGCCTCGCGGAAATAGCTCTGATGTATCTTTGGGAGGTGATTCATCAGGTGAGGAGATGGTAGTTGTTCATTTGAGAAGAAGCACAAGGCTTTAGAGAACTGCCCCTGAATTTCACCAGTGTGATCATGAGATCAGTGGAGTGTATGGTGAAAGATAAAGTTACTTACCGAGAAAAAGGGCATGTGTCTTCTGTACGATATGCTGAGGACAGAATAACCAAAAGAGAAACAAGTCAATCATAGGTTTTGCCATAAATGCATTGTGGATATACTAATACTGTGTCTTCTCCCACCTGTTGACCAATGAAAAAATTGTTCTGTCAATAAAAACAATTGGTGTTCTCAAAAAAGGAGGAGTTGTTTCTTTTAATTTTTTCCTGCCTCATCTGTCGGCTTGCATGGGGATTTCTAACCATTTATGTGTATTGGGATTTATGATATTGGACTTTCAATTTGTGATTTCAACATTTCTTTCTGCCCCTGGATCTTTGAGTTTGAACTTGTGATTTGTGTATTTCATTATGGAATTGGGCTGTCATATCAATTATTTGAACATGTTGTTTGCAAGGAAAGAAACAAAGTTTAAAGCTTTTTTGCTACAAACATATACAGTGATACAGTAAATTCTGGAGGTTGACAAAGAAAATTAAGCAATATTTACAAGTGCATTTGAACCAACAGATATAAGAATTCATTTACCACCTAGTGACTTTACTGTTACTTCAATACTCATTGACTTGTCACCATCTCATAGTGATAAACTAAATATTCAGGTATCATAAAAAAATGATTAAATACTAAATTTTGCAATTTTTGCCTTAAAATTCCTACCACTTAATATAATTTTATCTTGACTTTTATATTCAGGAACCTTTAAAAATTATGAGTTTCCAGAAGATTATAGTTACTCCATTAACAGTTGAAAAACTGAATTAGAATTTGAATAAAATTAGTCTTTGTTGGTATTAAAATAGCAATTATTTGTGTTTGTTGTAATGTTTTGTTTTTAAATATATTTTGTAATTATTTCACTCAAAAAGAGTGAACTATATTTTTTTGCAATTTAAATGGAAAAAAGCAACAAAAAATAATAACAATCATTATTTACACTTAAACAGTGCCTTAAAAACTTACAATTTTATACATACTTAATTAAAATGTTTAATCAAGTGTTATGAAAATCACTTCCATCTGTACATTTATACAGAAAGTGGTAGATATACCTCTCACATAATGGTAAGACATTAGCTAGATCAATACAATATTACCACTAATGCCTTACTGCACCCTATATAATGGATTAAAGTATATGCCTATCATTCACATTCAAGACTTTCATCAAAGACAATATTCCCTAACAAAAATTGTATTATTTCTCTAGTCAGCTATAATCATTACATTCCACAATGCCCTGACTGTGAAAAAACTAACTTGTATATAGCAATATACTGGTAGTAGGAAGATGTGTCTATATGAACATTTAATCTTGAGTTTTGTCTCTAAAGTTTACTCAAAGAACAGGTACAAGGTAAGCCATTAGAGCCACACAAAATTCAATCTTTTCCAGGCTCTTCTTTAACAAATAGGGGTGCTGTTATGTGGTCATTTGAATGATTTACATGTTTTGTAGAGAATAGACATTTTTAAACTTATAATTTAGGAATATAGGATTGATAATTATTTGTTATCAGAATTATAAGAGGCTCTGTTGGAGACTCTTGTCTACTATAAGTTATAAGACATTCATTATGCTTTCTTATAAACAATGTCTTCCATCAAAGTCTTGAATATGAATGATTGTTATATATTTTCATCCATTATAAAAGTTTACTTATAGGAATGCTTTTCATATTATCACTTGGTTAAAAACTTACAATAAGTGATGGAACAAAAACTCTTTGTTACAAACAGGACATAATTATTTACACTACGTACATTGTTCCGACTGTTGTCCTTATCTTTATTGTCATATTCATGACATATTGGCCATTGTATGCACTAGTCTTCTGCAGATACAATGTTATGTAAATGTTGGAATTTCAAACCAAAACCCTTTATTTAGTCCATAGAGATCATTCTTATTCCATCTGCTAAGTCTTTTCTGAATATCTCAATTTCAGTTTAGTAACTCAGTAACTGTTCACCAGGTATTGAACTCCCTGGGGACATCAGTGAGTGAATTTTGGTGACTTATAAACCTAATGTCTAAGTATACAATTTTTGTTATTGTTGTTTATCTCCAGCTCTCTGTATTACTTATTCCCATATAATTATTTAAGGTTTGCCAAAACATATTTTTGCTTTTTATTAAATGCTACTAGTAGCATTTAGTTTTTAACTTTTTCAATAGGAGTAAATAAATTTGTCTATCATCTGGTTCACACTCTTTCCTAGACTTTTGAACAGGAGTAGAGGTTTATCCCTTGTTTCCTGTTTAGGATTGGGTTTCCAGTTCCTTCTAAAGTCTTCTCATTCACTTTCATCCTCAATATCCCTTTACATCTTAGTGGCATTATTGCTTTGCTTGGAATGAATTGATTAAAAAAAAACTCCATTCCAAAAGATAACTTTCAAGTGTATTGTGATAGTGTGCATATTGTCAAAATTGTTTATTGACCCTAACAGTGTAGATGAAAGAAAATAAGCAAGATTTGTGGTATTTTTTCTGATTTTAAGATAAAATTGCAACTGAAATACAAAAGACGTTTTATTCAGTTTATATAAAAGGTACAGTGAATAACTGAATATGTCAAAAGGGATTTCATTCTGAAAATTTTGGCTAGACAAAATGAAGTTGATAGTAATCAAATCAAGATATTACCAATATTATATAATGTGGTAAACAGCATACTCAAAATATCCAAATCAATTCTTGAAAACCTGCTTGGTTATGTTAATCACTTTGATGTATCCTTTTTTTGTATAAGATAAAAAAAAGAGAAAAAATGATTGACCTATATTTCAAGTGATTTACAGCATAAATATAACAAAATGTTCCTTTTTTAAACAAATTGTGACAGACAATTAAAATACTTAAGAACAATTTAAAATGTGAGGGATCATAAGGCAAACAAAATGAACAACCACAAACCATACCAAAAGAAGGTAATGCTGTGTGTATGGTTAAAATGGACTTCCTAAAAAAAAAAAAAAAAAATAACTGATACTAATTAGAATAATTATAGGGCAGCAATTGATGAAAAGCACATGGAATTAGTTAATCAAATATTTAATCCAGTTAACCTAGACTGCATGTTATATTTCTTTTTGGAGGTGGGATGGCTCAACAAAAGTTTTATATCTTGAGTGAAATTTTTTTAACAAATATTGCATCTTCAGATTACCATTTATGCCAGCCTTTAAAGAATTGTTTTAAATTCCATGGGAGACTGCGAAAGGTACTGAAAGTAATTTTTTAGGTTATAAAGAATAAAATTATGAAGTTGCCAGTTGATAAATGGAACAAAAGCAGACCGTTTATAAAGTTCATGTTGACAGTAAAATATTTTGCATTTATCTTTACTTAATAAATTAAATATTTTGGTGACAAGGTCATACAATAACTACCTAGAAAAGATCAGCAATACATTGAACAAGCTTTCATCAGATAAAGGCATTAGAGTCAGGTATGGTTTTGAGTTTTAACATATTTACCATTAACTCAGAGTTGCCCAGCAATACCTCACTATATTTAATGGTTCTACATCACAACATATATGATAGCTGCTTACTTGCTAAACAAAGAAAGCCACCAAACAGGCTGTGGTGGATGAAGTGGTTCCCCATCCCCATGGCTGCTAAAATCCATTGGTATCTGTGCAATTACTTATAGCCTTTCATCGCTTGTGCAACACTATGTAAACTCAGACAGCCTTGATCCAATGACAAGAACCAGTTAAAATAATTGGATACTAACTGTGTTGCATACAATTCAAGTAGTCCAATGGTACAACACAAGCAGGGTTGTTAATGCCAAAATTATACCACAACTTTTGCCACTACCTACAGTTCCAGGTGTTTCCAAGTAGTCCTCCATCTAAGTACTAACCAAGTTTAATGCTGCTTAATTTTGGTGATTGAACAGGAACTGGTGCCTTCAGCATGATATTATATATATATATATATATATATATACAAGTGAGAGAGAGGAGAGAGATGCAAAAATTATGAGGATAGGAAAGGATGATGGGATTTATTAAATAAAAGCCTGTTTTTCTAAATGGTATGTTAAGTAGAAGTGAGGAAGAAGTGGATTATTTATATATATATATATATATATATATAAGAGGCTGAAATGTTATTCAGCTAGATTTGTAAAATATCAAGTTCACATCTTGCCTTGCAGCCAAACTTGTTTTTTGGATAATAATGAAGAATGAAGGAGTATTCTGCTTATACAGATATTACCCAAGTGACAAGAATGCTGTCTATGGAAAATGACAAGAATTAAAAAGGAAAATTTGGTAGTAAGAAAAAAGAAAAACAAAAAATATTTTCCTTTTTTAAAAAAAAAAAAATAATAATATTAAGATGATGATGATGATGATAACAACAACAACTGTCATCATTACCCACTCCTCAGCCAACAGTGTAAAACTCATACCTCTGTTCTCACTGCCCTTTTCTTGTTTACTTCCCCTCCCCTCTTTGCTAATTTTGATAGCATGCAAAGGGCCACTGGCAGAAGTTTTTAGCTCCCAAATTCCATCCAATCTCTGGCGTAAAAACAAAACAAAACTTTAAGCATTTTTCTACCTCAACAAATCTCTCCACTGTGTTCACGTCATTTCCTCACCTCACCAGGTCTTCTCCTATCACTACCGGTGCACACTTCGCATCCCCACTCATCTTCCCTCCAGCAACCTTAGAGGTGGTTGATCTACCTGAGGTAGTTGACGAGGAACCAGAGTAGATTGGAGGTAGGTGATAAAAAGTGGAAAAGCCAGGAATCAGTTCAAAAAGACGCGGTAAGAAGAAGCAGGGGGTGAGGGTAATAGACCTCGATCCCATCCCGACTCTGACCCTTTTCTCTATCAACTGCCGCCACCTCCACTGTTAATAATAATGGTAGCTAGGCTGCGCAAAACGGCAACGCATTAAACTTTGGTAACACATTGTTCCACGTCTGTGATGTAGAAAGGTAAGAAGGAAGGAAGGAAGGAGCAGGGAAGGGAATGTGGATGGAATTACATTGCTATTAGTAAGATAGATACTGGTGAAAGATGGGGAGGAGGAGTATATTGGACTGATGGAGATGAAGTAAGTAAAAGAAGAAGAGTTTTTGGAGCTTTTTTTGGTAACTGTTGCTGCTGCTGTAGACTGCGTTTGGCCGGCTTGTCTTTCGGCAGCAGCGGAGAAGCCGTAATATTTTTCTTCAGGTAAAAATACGTTGGAAGTGACTGTAAAGTGTAAAGGAAAAGAAATGTTAGCTAGATTTGTTAAAAGGAAAAACCTCTTTTCTCATTTGTCAAAGAAAAATAACATATATCACAAGTATTCTTTCCACCCTTAATCATTTTTTTTCGTCGTTTCTTTTTCAAAAAGGCTATTTTGTCTTTATCCAGGAAGAAAAACCAAACAAAAACAAAACGGCAAATAGGCACATTAACTGTAAAAAAAATATGTACACGCAACAATATGTCACATTTTTTTCCTGTCCTATATCAATTCACTTGCAGGTATAACTGTTATTAAGCAGCATTACCTTGTTGAGTGTTGGTGTTAGTTCACTTCACTGTTCATCTTTCTTTCAGCTTCATACCATTATTACCAACATTAAGCAAGAATAATAACTTCTTTATTAGCCTTTTTTTTTTTAGTTAGATTTTTTTTTCTCACTTCTTGAAATATCGTGGAACCAAATTATTATACAAATTCTCTGTATGTGTGTTTGTGTTATGTGTAAGAAGAATTTGTCCTCACGAAGGAAGTGACGGAATTGAATAGAAACAACAGTGAAATAAGAAAAGTTTAAAAAAAAACCAAAAAAAAAAAAAACCCCAGAAAACTCAATCAAAGTGACCTCACTATATTTTCAACATTAACAATCAGGTACTTCTTTTGGACAACCAATTGGAGAAAATAAGGAGAGAAGAATAAACAGAGACCTCCCCACCCAAACCAAAAAACGGTCTAAATTTGTCCGTGGATTTATTACCTACTTGTGTATTAAAAAAAGAAAGAAAAGAAACCCACAAAATACCAAAACAGATAAAGGAGGTAAGTATAACATTCAGCAGTGTGTTGTAGATAAAAAGAAGGAAATAAGTAGTAATAGTTTTTCAACTTAAAATTTTTTAAAGTTTTATTTTTATTTTTTCTTCACTTTCAGGATCAGAGTTGTGCTTAGCTTAGATTTCCATTTTTGTGAAAACTTTACAGACCGCTTTTTTTTTTAAAGAAAGACTTTTTTTTTTTTTTTACAAAAGTAATAATAATTTTCATTTTTCAATATTTCATTGAGTTCAAGACAAGTGGGTTTTTTTTTTTTTAGAGTTTCGATTTTTTGAATCTGTCTACAGATCTACCATAAGGAGTTTGTGAGAATATCATTCGTATTCTTCTAGTTTTGTTACTATTTTTTTTTTTAATCTGGCTCAAAATTTTAACAAAACTCCTTACCTCTGAATGACTATATTTATCGAAGAGGCCTTCGAGTGATCGGAATCTTTCTTTTTAAGTCCAGACCTCTTTACTTCGCTTATTGTTTGACTCTTTAGTTTTTATTTTTGAATCGTGTGTATCATCCAACATCCGTGGCAAAAAGCACCTTCCCCACCCCCTCCAAGTAAAAACAACACACAAAAAAAAATTCTATTTTTGTTTTTACGCCGTATATAAATGTTTTAACTTGTTATTGTCGTTCTCCAATGAATGACAGACAGGAGGTGCAGGAGAGACGTAACGGCCCATGCTTTTTGTATCGGCGAATTTTTTTTTTTTCTTATTTTAAAAAAACTAAAAAAAAAACACATCTAAATCTGATGAAGTACAAAAAAACAAACAAAAAAACAATCGGCCATTAGTTGAATAACAATTACAAAGAAGTGTTTCGGTTATATTTTTCTACTTTCATTTTCTTAAATTGCTTTAATTTATTTTTTATAAACCGCAACAAATTTTATGTCATTATAATCGAAATACATAACGTTAATGATTTTGTTTTTTTTAAATAGCAAAAAAAGGTAAAAAAAAATGGTCATCATAAATAAAAGAGGAACAATTTCTAAGTGTAAAAAGTCGTCGGTGGCCAAATATTTTTTAGTTGGTGAAATGAAAAATGACTGATTGTTAAAACAGAACACTTGTAAAAAAGTGAAGTTAATTAGTTACTAAACTCTAGTGTCGTTCGTAAACAAAGATTTCCTCCTGCGAAACTTTGAATTACAGTCGTTATGCGCGCTTTTTTATTTTTAAAAATTTTATCTACGATTTATTTTTCACAAATATTTTAAACAAAAAAAAAATACAAAAAATAATACTTCGGAACGGTACAACAGTAGAAAACAAAAAAGTAAAATTCTTAACAAAATAACAGCTTATTTTCAATAAATTTTCATTGACAAAATAATAATAATTTTTAATTATTTTAATTTAACCGTGCTTTGAAAATATGTCAGTAAAAATATATATATAATTAAAGATAGACACGTTATTTTATGTCAGGAACTGTTTCATCACTAAAAATGGGAACAAAGTAGTTATTTAATTCAGACATGAAAGTTTTCACTCTTTGAAGACAATCATTGAGCCTGTCTACCATTTTTATCACGCGCTCACGATTAAGGAAAAAACTCCAATGATAAAATGAACAGCAATGTAACCAACAATCTTTACATAAATGTTTGCTTTTCTGATGATTGAGAAAGTGTATAGAAGTTAATAATTGTTATGCTTGTCAATATTTAATTCTTAAAAATGGTGGACAAATTTGTGGTGTTTGGTTTGCAAATTGAAAAAAACTTTTTCTACGGGAATCTATATTTTTCATTTCATTAGGGATGTCATAGAATGGTTTGACACTCATAACTTTATGTTGTATTTTGTTTTCTGGTTGTATTTCCCAAGTGTACTTATTGCAGCATCATTTTTGTTTTGTTTTTAATGTAAGAAAAATATATTTTTAAAAGATGTCTGAGAGCAAACAAGTTCTATCAAAAATGTGTTTAATTGTTAAGGCTCCTTAATAATGCATAGCATAGTGCATACATTTTTGTCAAGGCCAATTAAACTACAGGTGAATGATTCTTTTCATGGCCAAGTATCAAAGCATGAGGATCAAATTGCTTTTAGTTTTATTATTTTATTTTAAATTAAAATCCAAAATACAGTAATACTAGTACTAACAAATAAAGTTTTAATCTCAATAAAAATCACTATATCTCCTATTGAACAACTTCTATTTTCTAAGTGGTTCAAGAAACAATTTCAAATTGAATTCACCACTTTAGTTCTTACTGCTAATTAGCTAATTTCGTTACTAAACTCTTACAAACAAAATCTTTGTCTCTCCTTGAATTATGCATGTTTTACTTTTGATCAGGTGGAATCAACATCAATCGTCACAGAAAAAGACACAATCCATCAATCATTTTTTTTTTAAAATAGATTGAATCTTGGAAAATTTGTTGATAAAAATACATGATTAAAACATATCTTCAGAAACTATTTTTAGAAACTGCTAGATAAAATTAAAAATTAAAAAAAAAATTAAGCAGATTCTTATTCCCCGAAACAGAAAAGTAATTTATGAATTTGTGGAAATTCTAGTTTTTAAATAATAATTACTGCATTTGATGGTTAACAAGGTAAATGGGTAAGAAAAATGTTTCCCCACATTTGCAAGAAATATTCAGGAAATTCTACTGAAAGGTTTTATTAAGAAATGAACAAAGTGTTTTTTCTCATTTTGTTGTAAAAAGAAGTGGATCATACAAGATGGAGCTGAAAAGTTCTTGGTCTGACCCACTTCCCAAAATCTGACCCAAGGACCAGCACATTGCTGTATATGTTATCAATTATAGTACTTCCTTGGTTGAGTTACGACATAAAATTATAGAAAAATAGATCTTTTGAAAAAAATAGTAAAATATTATCAAACAGTGGTGGCAGCTTAAAATAAAGAAACTAAAAGTGATTTTAAGCTTAGCTTTTACTAATCAATTTAAAAAATTTTACACAACAAAAATTTGTTCAAGGTTGTAAAAATACATGAAGAACACAGCAAACTTTTATTAAAGGAAAACATAACAAAATGCCAATTAGACATGTGATAATTTTTATTGTTTACAAACACTTACTAATTTTAGCTTCATTTAGCCCAGAGTTATAAGAAGGTCATACAGTGAGGATTGAACTCATTATTCAAGTAATAGTCTGAAACCAATATATATCAAGTTTAGTCAGTCTGTTCTACCCAGGTCCACAAGAGTACAGTATTGAGTGAGAATCGTATTCACTCTTCTGACTGTGTTATAAGAGGCAAACTCCCTCACCATCAAGCTGTTTCTATGTAACAAAATTTGCAAACATTTAAAGTATAGATCACACTTAATGGGAAATAAGAAATACTTATCAGTACATTAAATGCCTCAACATGATTTAAACTAAATGGTTAAAATAAAAAAAGTATCTGAAAAATTGAAATGAAATTTATAAAGGAAGAGATATTCATTGTGAAATTGTTTTGTTCTAATTTAGACAGTATACAGACAGGAAATTTTGGAGAACCATGATCACCCACACCCTGAAGGGACACGGGATATAAAAGAAGATGAGCAGGGAAAGCTGTTTTCCCTTTGTGGACAGAGACTGACTAATCAAAGTTGTGTATATCTCAACTTTATATCATAATTATCTTGACAAATATCTGTACTCCAATACTTCCCTTGCAAAATTATAATTAATCACTTATAAAAAAAAAAAAAAAGAGAAAGATAACTTATCAAAAATAAGAGAATATTGATTTGTATTTTTAATTTTCTGTGAAAAATTAAAGAAATAAATAATCTAGTTCTAAGAAATATATCACTGAAAGCAGACCTTTTGTTTCTGTGTAATGAAAACTTTTTAAAAAGTGAGAGAAAGACAATTCTCTTTTGGTTTCATCTTCTGCTCCTTGCTAAAATTAAACACATAGTATATTGGTTGATCTACATATTGGATTATCAAAAGAGATTTACAAAAAAAGGAATTCATTGTGAGTTGTAAAAGGGAGCTTAAATTTTGCCTAGTTAGGAATAAACATTTTCCTTTTTATATATATATATATATATATATATATATATATATATATATATATATATATATATATATATAAACACAAAACACACAAGAACTTCTGAAAAGTTCTCAGTCTGACCAAAATTCTCTTCAAAACATTCTAATGCTTGGGCCATCATTATCATAAAAATTTAAAACAAGTAATTTTCAATGAGATTTGAACACGCATTCCCTTTCCCTACAATTTCTCTATTTCATATCCAAAGCTTTATACTCTTAGCTATGAAAGCTAAAATATTTAAATGAAACTATATAATTTTATATTTCATCTACCTTTCACTTTGTTTTCATTTACCTGTCTTTTATTTTTGTTTAATACTATTACTACTAATTGTAAAAGTATTCAATTGTTTTACTACATTTCATGATTTATTGATTTATCATGCAAAATACTTTTCTGTAAAGCCCTACATCAAGATAGACTGTGTATGTCTATAATGTTTCTCAGTTCATCACCTTGTCACTTTTTCTTGTTAGCAGACACATAAATTATTATTATTATGACTTATATTCTCATCAGTTAATACATTTAGAATAAAAAAAAAATGTGAGTTCAAGACTTACTTTTATGCATAAAAGAATCAAACTGAAATGTAATTACATAATGGAAAGTCCCTAATTAATCTCAAGTCATTTTTTGTTTATTCTTGAAAACAATTATCTGATGAACCAACATCTAAGGGAAAAAATGGAAATTTATTTGCCTGGGAAAACTTATCAATTCTTTCTTGTTCCAAGATTTTTACCAGGATGCTATTTTTTTTTTTTTTTTTTTTTTTTTGTTGGTGATTGTGTTGTCTTGGAAACCATAGATTACTCAGAATGTAGAAAAAGAAGAAATCTCATTATTCACTTCATAATGGTTTAGAACTTAACACTTAGCAGATTACCAGAAATTGTGTGTTTAGTTGCTAGCAATAATGAACATAGTAATTCTTTGCAAGGAGGATGCAAAATAAAATGATATTTTTCTAATTGGTACTTATTTTTTTCATCTGCTAAAATAGATATTTTTTTAGAAATATAAAAGATCATGTCAAAAGAAGTTTTATCTTCATATGTCCTTTTGGTATCATCTGCCATTAGCAATTCAAAGCTCTACAACAAGTAGCTTTCTAATCAAAATTCTTGCATGCGATAAGAGATGAAAATCTGTAGTTGTCTTCTTTAGTTAAGTTTTTCTGTCTCTTTTTTTTTTTTTGAGTAGCAAGATAGAAGATAATTGCAAGCAAAGGATCTGTATTATCAAACTATCTTTATTGCTCTGTTAAACACTGTGTGCCTCTGTCTCTACAGCAATTATAGGCCACAATCTAGGACAGATTTTCATTAAATTCTCCCAAAATGTCTAGTTCAGAAATTCTTGAATGGCTGTGTTATGTGGAACTCATACATACACTTTTATTTATCATAACTATCCTCATTTATTTCTGATGCTGGCCTTTCACATGGAGAAAAGTTAAAGTTGATGCTTTAACTTCAGGTGATAGGGAGAGAGAAGAAAAAATACTCTTGGGTCTTCATATGTTCAAGCAGCAGAATGAGATCTACATTACACTTCAAAGAAAAAGAAAGACATATTTCTCTTCTCCCATTCACCAAGCAAAAGAGCTGGATGCCTTTGATAGAAAAGAATGCTTTACTTGTTAAGTTTTATGTACATTTGTTAGTGGTTGTATTTTCAGTATAATAATAAAATTGTATATACCAGCATTCATTGTGTTGATAGTTATTTCACTTTTGATGAACAGGTAGAGAAATGACATACATATAACACAATCAACTAAAGATGATAAAGACAAAAATGTTGAAAATATTAGTCACTGGGTGTCCTACTATTTTGGTTATATACTATATATACTATTATTGCTTTGTTCTTGCAAGCATTCAGTCATAAAACAAAAGGTATACTGTGACCAGGGGATCTATTTACAAGATAGCACCATTTCATTAAGGGGAATAGATTCATAGGTACACCTTGATGTCTGCATTAAAGACAAAAAATGCCAGGTAATATTTGACTACAACATACATAAAAGTTACCTGATTTTGCATTGATGGTTATCTAAGAGAGTCAAAAACAAAACAAAATGCATATGCAATGTGACATGCATATATCATTGAAGAAGTACAAATTTGCAAATACAATAAAGAGAAAGCAAGACGAGAACACCCAAATATTTGTAAAATCTTGATTGGTGATGCTCATTATTTCAAGCAAAGTTTTATTCTTTTTTCTTAACTTTTAGAACCTCTTCTATATTTTAGTAGTTTATTTCTGATGTACCATCAATCCACAATTGACAGAAATGCTTCCATATAACAACAGAATAAATAATACATACATGGAGTAGTTTGGTGATGTTGGGGGTGGTTAATATTTAAATATAAATTTAATTTTCAATTTTCATCTGAAAAAGCTGTTAGCTGTTTTCAGCACCTTGGCTGTACATGCATGCATATGTGAGTATCCAAGGTTTGTCTAGAAAGTATTCAGATGTTTATTATTAACAGAAAAAAAATAGCCTACCTAGAGCAATGATATTTATCATAACTATCCTCATTTATTTCTGATGCTGGCCTTTCACATGGAGAAAAGTTAAAGTTGATACTTTAACTTCAGGTGATAGGGAGTTCAAAATAGTTTGCTTTGGACTTTATACACTTGTCCCAATATCCTTTCCTCTTTTCAAAACAATCTGCAAATTCCTCTTTTAAGATCTTCATCAGCTGCTTAGTCATGGTCTTGTTCATCTCATTCATGAATTGAAATCTTTCTTTGGCTGGAGTGTAAGAATTTAGACTGAAATCTATGGGAGATGTGATGTTTAGCCAAAAGCCCTGCACAAGATGTGAAGAATAGGCAGTCACATTGTAACAATGAATGTACCATTTGCAAAATAGATGAGTATGTCTTGTTACAGGCTGAGAAACCTTACAGAAGAGTGTCTATTCATGCATGTGCAGTAAGGTCTCTTATGATTGCTGAGGTACATAAAACCGTGCAACTGGTTATTGAAATATTCAGAATAACTGGATACTTTCCAAACAGACCTCATAGATAATATGTGTATTATACAATCTGAAGTAAGTGTTTAATGTACATAGTATCAAGTGCATTAAAAATTATATCTTAATCTGAAATTTAAATGAAGATAATGACAAATCAAAGAACATATTAATCTAAATGTTTTTTGCTATATATTTTGAATATATAACAAGTAATAAAGATATTAACAATGACTACATTTTAGTAAAGAATAAAATCTAAAGAGAAAAGAAAGAAGGAAGAGGAACAGTTGTTAGGTTTAGTGTATGCTGGTTAAAGTAGAGATACCATAGTTTAACAGATTAAAGTTATTAATTGGGGTAGGAAATTCCCTTCTACTTATATTTCAAGGGAGATAATTTTTGAGGAAACAATGTTAGGAGTGAACATCTTAGCTGAAACTCGCGATATTGATGAACAGTTAATCAGCTTTATATACTATAAGTATATCCAAAATCCTATCAAGGGTACAAAATGTATATTTCAACAAAACTTGTGGTGACGAGAGACACTATGAGGTGACCCAGGAAGACTCAAAAGTCTTTGTGGGAATTGAAAAGGAGAAAGTTTGAGAAGAATCAATGTTTGGTCAATACACCTCTTAACAAATTTTATGTCCCAAACAGCAAAGTTCAGTGTTTAATCGTAACTCTTTTATTTAACACTAGAAATATTTATTTTGTTGGGGGGAAACAATAACTGAAGTTAAGCAGAGGAACAGTGCAATAACAGTAAAGTCAATGGGCAGCAATAAGAAAAGCCAAAGCCTTGCCTACATATACTGTATTCAAATGCATTTGGTGCTAAAATATGATAATATCTATTACTACACTTCACTTTTTCCTCTATTAATAGAATTTGTGTTTGTAATGATAAAATTGAATGGAAGTTTTAATACATTTGTTTAATAAATCCTACTTAAGTACTGAATCAGTAAGATGGAAGGAGAATGAACAAAATGGTCAAGTGATTTGAAAGTAAGAGAATCAACTGAATTATATACTGTCCTATTATGGTTTATAGAAGAACTGAACATAAATACCACACTCTTAAACCAACAGAGGATGGAGAACGTAACAGCTGCATGTTTTGTATACATGCATAAATAACTAAATCAAGCCAGAAATAGATTGCTATTGACTTTGAATCTTTCTAAGAATAACAACTGTTACTATCATCACTGTCACAGACAAAAGCATTGATAATCATCATTAAGAATAGTTCTTGAAGTACTTGCTACAATTAGTTTTAATTATTCATGAATAAAAAATAAACATTATCCATCAGACAATTTTAAGACATGAATATGCTTGTATATTGTCATTATTCAATTAATAAATAAATGACATACATGATTTTGTTAATATTTCAATGCTTATTTATATTATGCAAAGAATATGTTTGGAAAACACATATTTAAATAGTATTTTTTTCAGTTGTAATTTTAATGTGTTATGTGTTTACAAAAGATGAAAGGAAATTATTGAGCTGCAAGGGAGGTGAATTAAATATGTTGTTATAAAAGCTAATAATTTAAAAATTATTTTTTTTTTTTTTGTTTTTTACTTAATTTTTTTTTTTTAAAGCTGTTCTTAGAAAGGACTCTACACAACTTTATAAATAGAACAAAATCTCAAAACACTATCTCAAAAAAATTGCTTAACATTAGCTTCATTTAAAAAAATAAAAAGGGTTCACCATTATTAAGACCATCTGTTCACAAAGATATGTTCACAAAATGCCCTCATTGATGATACCTGTCTATTTGCTTATAGCTCTATTAACCAGCATAAAATAAAGTGTGAGTTTGCATCTCATTTGAAGTTACTTTCTTTTTAATTTACCACAAAATGACTTGAAGACTGATGGGTTTATCAGCCAAAAATGTTTTGATACACAACAAAAAGATGAAAATAATAGTAAAATTGAAAAAGAAATGATTAAATTTTAAAATAACAAGGTGAATAGCTTATCACACTTTGTATAATTTTGTTAATCTCTCTCTCTCTCTCTCTCTCTCATTACCGGAATGTTGCTATTTATTTTGCTACCTAAACCAATCTCTCTGTATCTTTCTCTTCATCTCTCAGGTTTTTTTTTTTTTTTTTTCTCTCTCTCTAGTACCCAATACTTCTGTTACTCTCACTCTCCTTTTACATATCCAACAATCTCTTTTCTTTTTTTGTATATCTTTGTTTCTTATCTATCTCTCTTCATCTACCCATTTACATTTCTACCTCATTCTCTCTCCCTGTCTACTTTCTTGCTTTCAATCCTTCTGTTTCTTTCTTTCCTACATATCCTACTATAGGAAAAAAATGGCAGATATGGTAGATCTTTTATCTGAAGACTAAAAATATTTTAAGTAAATCCCACAGATCCGAACAATGTAGAAAGAAAAAAAATGTGCTATCAGAAGTGAACTAAAAGTGGAAAGTGTCTTACAATAACATCTTTCTTGGATTTCTTTCCTCTGTATAGATAATGCAGATACCACAAGTGTAAAAGAAGTAACAAGCTGTAAACCAGCTGGCTGGCTAAGTACTCAAATGGTTTCCAAGAAGCTTTCTTCTCTCAATCAAAAACTGGCTAACATTTTTTAAACAAATGAAAATAGTAAAATAATAATCATACTAGTAACAAAATTATTTTTGGATTTTAACGTGATTCAATTATTTTTTATTTATGTTCAAATCAAAATAAATCTTGGAGAAATTCCTATGATTTTCAGCATTTCATCAGTGTCCATGTTCACTGTTACTGATTTATTTTTTTAATTTAATAAGCTCATTTTAGTATAATAGGGGAGGAATACGGAAGATTAGTATCAATTGGATATACACAACTATCTAACCGACCATGAAGCACTATGACCTCCAGTTATTTGTTTATCTGGTAAATGTCTTGAAAGTAAAGGTTACACATACATGATAGAATTCATGTTGATTTCATAAAAGTAGATTAGACCTTTTCTCTATCTCTCCAGTTTCTTTTTCTCTGTTTTCAGCCCTCATCTTAGATCTTTCTCTTTTTAAATTTTAATATTTACTTACACCAGGAAAAAAATCATGAAATGGCTTTCACTATTGGCTGATAGGAATGTATTTAAATAATAAGAAATAAACAATATAATTGAGTCACAAATCTAATTTGTTAATTGAATATGCCTTGATTACTTTTTGCTCACTTTTATCCTCTGTTTTATAACTACAGAATTTTTAAGGAATAAAATAATACTAAGAATTGAATGTATGTGTAAGCCAGACAATATGAGTTTGGCTTTTCAATTTCTACAACATGGATCACTTGTTATGCTTCACTTATTTTTAGCTTTGTGCATTATCTGACTGAGTGAATCACAATATCTCCTCTAATTATTAATCTTGGTGTCAAATATTTCAGCCAGTATAGTAATTACTTAATCTTTTACAGACAAAATCACTAAATGTTTGATGTTGCATTCAAGTAATTTTTCTTCAGTAAAATACAAAAAAAATTGTAAGAGAGTAAAAGAAAATATATATTTTAAAAAAATAGTTTATCTATTTACTAATTCATATATATATATATATATATATATAACCATTCTGAAGATGGCTCATCTGAGCAAGGGCCAACTTAATAAAATAATATCCAAATGTTGGACAATTTTTGACTTTATTTTCACTAGAAATTAAAACAAACATATGAACATTAGAACGGCTCATGATCAGACATAATAGACATTCATTGTCTGTTATATTTAACGAAATATCTTTAAACATATATGCTTAAAAATATTCAGAATCATTATTAATTTTCAAAATGTTCACAAAAGAACTTATGAAATTGTGTGAATAAGTTTTTAAACTTTTATCTGGCTTTTAATTGTTAAATTTGTAAATATTTACTTGACTATTAATTTCACTTTAAGATTTTTCAATGCCATGGAAAACTTTTAAAAGCTTAACTTTGAGCTTTATTATCATTGAATGACAGTTATTCCTTCTAACAGAATGGATTCATAAGTCAAAAGATAATATGTAACAAAAGAATCAATATTTTGGATTTTTGTACAAAGTATAATATCCTTATTCTTTTATGTGCTGTGTTCGTTCAGGATTTTGGTGTACATGGTCCTCCACACCTTCCTATACTTTGTAGCTCTTAGTAATGTTTGTCTTTTTACTATCCTTCCCAGTCCCTGTTCTGCCATCCATTTATACAAGCTCGTTAGGTAAAGTTACTCACTGCTTCCTTCTGCTCCTCCTGTCCTGTGTCAGATTCCCCCAGCCCACTTTCCTCATTATGTTTCAATGATCTCTTTCTGATTCTAAGTATAAGCTTCTTTTTTGTTTCCATTTTCTTTAAATCTTCCTCACTGTTCACATTCTCTATCCCTGGTATTCTCAGAATCCTTCTGTAGAACCACATCTCTGTTGCCTCAAGTCTCCATCTGTGAGGAAATTGCCCAGCATTCACTGCCATGTAGCAGTCCAACACATGTTAATTTTTAATGAAATTTTCTTGTTTCTTTATTGAGTTTTTGGAAGGCATCTTTCACTATTACAATGCACAACAGTTAATGCTTTGAGAAACCAATATCTTTGAAAAATTGGAAAAAAAACACTGAGTCATATTTCAACCCTGTTTGTACTAATCCGAAGATGATAGAAGAAAATAGAATACATACCAGTATACATTCGAGCATTACAAAGTCTGTCTCCAAATGTAAACAGCAATGAACCTAGTGATGAAAAAGTTAAGAAAACTATATAAAAAAAAAGTAAGGAATAATAGGGCATTATCACTTGACAATGAGGCTGAACTTTTGAAAATAGTATATCTCAAATTCAAAAACAAGTTTCTTGGTTTCATGTAGGAAGTCTAAAATGAGAAGCACATTCCAAAGCACTGGGGCATATCACACATTAATGCACTATGGAAATAAAAAGGTAGTCCTCAAGATCCTCACATGTACTGAGGTATCTCAATTGAATCCATTATGGTGAACGTACTAATGAATGTTGTATTAACTAGGCTGTCACCGTTCTATGAAAGTCAACTCCTAGCAACCTAATTTGGCATTTGGTTCTTTCAAGGTTGTAATGGTGTATGTCATGAAACAGATCCAGCAAATTGTAAACCTCTCAAATAGAAAATTGTATACCTGCTATGCTGACCTCACAGCTGTATATGACTATATCACTAGAGACTTCCTCTTCTCAACCATTAGAAACTGTCTTTTAAGCTCTGATTCCATTGAATGTATTGATCTGATAAAGGAACTATACTGGTTCACAAAGTCATACATGTCTCGTGACGATGTCAATACCAAATCATTTCACACATCATCAGGAGTGTAGCAAGGAGGAAATGAGAGCTTCAACCTATTAAATATCTTCCTAGACTAAGCTTTGTGCATATACAAGCACATATGTGAAGAGATGAGCACTGATCATTTAAGCATTCCAACCCACATCCCAAATGAATTTAGTAATAGAATACAGTGTTCACGTTTTCCCTCCTATGACCAGTACACTGATGATGGTGGTGCATAGGCTGTGCTGATGACATAGGTATATAGTTGGGATAAGAATTATCTTGAGCAAAAAAAAAAACAAAAAAACCCATCAACATCCTCTACCAAGTGTTCCAAAAAATACGACCCAATATAAACCTTCCAAAACAGAAACTGTGATATAGAATTGAAATGTGATGGCACATACTTTGATTTGAATCCATAAGAATTCAGGATGTAGAATTAGTAAATACTAAAAACTTCAAATATCTTGTTGTATGGATCATTTATAATAAATTTAGTATAGGAGATAAGGAAAGTGAAATTGATACAATTTACTACAAAACCCAAACATTAAGCTAAGAATGTTTTTAAATACCTCATCAGATTGAGACTTTCATATGGATGCCATGCAACTTGTTCAGAAATATGTAACCTGTCAGCTGTATACAACTCTGCTTCTAGCAAATGAAGCTGATAGATCTCAACAAGGACTATCCTTGGTCAAACCTCATGAACTAAATTGTTTTAAGAGAAAGATTTTATAAATTTCAATTGAAAGTAGCATTTGGTTAATGAATGCTGAATGTTTCCACATAAGGAAATGGCTAATACTACCATTACCATTTGGATCTCTGTGTCATATTTTCTGTCATCTGTTAAAGCACTTTCTAAATAATTATATTAGTACTTAACATCTCCAATTCCTGGTCAAATTTTGAACTGTTCTTCTTGTTAATGGCCATACATTGTTTTCTTACAATTGATGTCTACTCCTTTCTTCCCACTTTTCTTTATTATATTGTCTAAGAGTTCCTTCAATTTTCTTTCTGTGTCTGCCATCAACACAGTGTTTAATGTGTAATTTATCTTGTTAAGATTGTGTTAACCAATAATAAATTGTGAAATAAATTCTAGTTCTCTTAGGATTGCCTTACAGTGAAGGTGAAATAAATCTGGTGAGAAGGCACATCCTTGTCTTACATCCATTTGTAATTTTGCATAATTTCTCAATTCATCTCCTGTTCAACTGCAGGTGGTTAGCTTCAAGTTAGTATGTTTTTTTAGTTTAAAGGTATAAATTCATGTTAGAAAAGTATCTTTCCACTTTTAAAATTGTAAATTGTTTCAGTTATTACTCAAATTAATTACAGCATTAAACGTTACATTTTTCTTTTCATTCTAAATCTCTAAATCCCCATAAGCAAAATTAGAAAGTATTCAAGAAGTTTTACAAACGTGGATCAATAAATCTATAGACAGACACAGTTATTAGTTGAATTTTGACATGGAATTTACACTCAATTTACATTCCAAGTGCTTTCAACTAATCATTTTCAAAGCCATTTTCAAGAATTTTGGTTGTTATTGTAAATGGTTACTTGCATTATGTACATTACTGGGACTGTTATCCTCATCTTCATTGCCATATTCACAATATTTCATCCATTGTACACTATGGCCTTCTTCAGGTGATTGGAATTTCGAAACACTGGGGTAGATTGTTCTAGTTCCGGATGTCTCAATTACTCATCTCCCCAAGTTTGGTTCACCACTGCTGTGGTCTGGTATTGAACTTACAACTCTCACTGGATCTAACCAACATCTTTATCAACTGGGCCCTATCTCATTAACCATTTTTTATCAGTGCTCATATTGCAATTTTTTCTGTTATTATTATTACACTTTTTACCAGAGCTTATATTGCAATTTTTTATTGTTATTTATTTGCTTATTTTTTCTCTAGTAGTCCTTATTACTGGCTCCCATATTGTATTCATTTCTATACTTGGTTGGCTCAGGAAATTTTTGTGACCTAGCATATGTGCTGATTTCTAAAGTTTTCATATTTTTCAATGAGCATACACAGATGTTCTCAAGGATACATATCCCAGTGGATAAAACTTTGGTTAGATCCAGTGACGAGATTCAAAGAGTTGGGAGTTCAATATAAAGTGGAAAGATTATAACCAAAATAAATTTTGAGTTGAGTTAAAAAGAAATAATCGAGACATCTAGAAGAGGGACATGGGATTTTCTCTAGAAACAATTTACCCTGGTAAGGCAAAATATTCGTTCATGTTTAAAAATCCATTCACCTGAAGAAGGCCAGAATGTACAATGGCTTAAATGTGAATATTTGATGAAGATCCAGGATAACAGTCCATGTAAATAATGCAAGTAATCATAATACCTCATCTCAGATATAGATAGATATTGTAAATGGTGTATCAAACTTTGGATGCATGTGGAAATTTGATTTTAAATTTAGTTGTTAAAATTAGACACAGAAATTAATACATTTCCAATAAAGAGTGGACAAATATTTACATTTCCAACAAAGCCACAGACAATGCATTTCTAACAAAGATGTAGACAATTATTACATTTCCACAAAGCTGCAGACAAACATTTTTAACAAAGATAAAGACAATAATTACATTTCAAACAAAGCTGCACGAAATTCAATTTTAGCAAAGATTTATACAATTATGATATTTCCAAAGAAGCTGCAGACAATGCATTTCTAACAAATATGTAGACAATTATTACATTTCCAACAAAGCTGCAGACAATGCATTTCTAACAAATATGTAGACAATTATTACATTTCCAACAAAGCCACAGACAAACATGTCTAACAAAGATAAAGACAATAATTACATTTCCAACAAAGGCTGAATACATGTAAACAATTATTATGCAACACAAAAAGAGTGAAATGGAAATTCAAGGTGCATTTGCATTCGGCAAAGTAGCTAATTAGGAGGATAATTGACCTAGACATAAAATTGCATCTATATAGTTGTGTATATATATATATGTATAGGTATGTGCACACACACAAATAAATTTATTAGGCTTTTGTATGGGCAAAATAGGACAAATAATATATTAATATATACTCACATGGCACCATCAGATTTTTCTGACTGGAAAGATGAAACTACTTCTTGTTTATACACAAGCAAAAATTATCAAAATTGGAAAATTAATAACATATTATACAGTGCTGTTCGATAAAAGTGGCTCACCTGATTATTTTTACTTAAAAATTTTTTCGCCTTTTCTTGGGGGGGGATCAAACTAATTTTTAATCTTACTAATATGAAGACCCCTTCCTGACCACCTAGTAAAAAAGTTTACTCACCCTAAGGTATTCTATTGATAATTATAATTTTGGATATAAATGAGATTTAGGGAAAAACTCTGTGCAAAAAAAAGTGACTCACTTATTTCCTGCAACTAGTAATCAATAGAAACATAACCAAACAGCTTTAAATAAAGAATAATAGAGGTATAATTTATTTATAATAGGTAATATAGTTTGAAATATTTAATAATCTATTGGTCCTCCTTTATTTTGAATAACCTTTTCAATCCTTTTTGGCATTGACTTGATTAGGTTCTGGCAAATCTCATCTCCAAGCACTGAATTCCATTTGGATATGAAATTCACAATCAAATCCTCTTTTTTGCTCAACTGCTTTCTCGAGAGCCTGTACTTTATAATGCTCCATAATTTTCTATGGGGTTGAGGTCAGGAGATTGGGCGGTCATGTCATAACACTCACCTGCTTCTCATCAAAGTATTCCTTCATCAATTTTGATTTGTGACAGGGAGCATTATCCTGCATAAAAATGAGCTTGGTGGGGTTGATTTGCACCCTTTCAGCAGAAGGGAGCAGACAAGACTCTAAAATTCTCTTGTACTTCTCACTTCTGAGGGTCTTTTCAATAGGTTTTAAGAAACCAGTTCCATGATAAGAAAAGCATCCCCAGAACATTATACTGAACGAATGCTTGACAGTACTTACTGCTAAATTCAAAGAGCTTTCAAAGCTTATTCTTCGGATTTTAGATCGCTTATCCTTTGAATTTAGCTCAACTTTCATTTCATCAGAGAAGAGAACATTTCGTAAAAAAAATGAGGTGAGTCACTTTTATCGAACAGCAATGTATGTCTTATTTTAAAGAAGGTAAGAATGTAACTCTAATGTAAAATAAGAGAGTGCATTGTATAGAAAAGGTACTGTGAATTATCAAATTGTTCAAAAGTGCTTTGTGAAATTTTATATTGGAGATTTGTCACTAAACAGTGCCCCATAATCAGTTAGAGCAGCTGACATTGATAACAATTAAATCCAAATATTACTTGACAATAATCGGTATTAGATAATGTAGGAGAAAGTTAACATTAACTGTGTATCAAAGAAGGTGTGATGTTGTATAATTAGAGGAAAATGTCCTCTAGTATGATCTTCCTCTGAAGAGAACTAAACAAGTGATTGAACAATTACTATCCCTAATTAGATCAATTGAAGGCAGCAATCAGCAAAAGTATCTGGAATTAGTTCAGAAAAAGAGCATAATGTTCTATCAGTATAACAATAGATTGTGTTACCAAAGAAAAATTTGGTGACCAGGCTGAAATTGAAACAGTTTGATAGGGACATTTTTCCTCATCTGTTAGATTTACCTAATATTACACCTTCAGATTAAAATTTATTTCAGTCTTTAGAGAATTTTTAAAAAGATTCCTTGTTGAGAAATATAAAAAGTTCTGGGAGAACAATTATGAAGTTTACAGAAAGATGTCAGAAAATAATGAAAGAAAATGCAAACACATGTGCAATAAAGTTAATGTTCAAAATAAAAAAAAATTAACTTAGAATTGTCTCACTAGTTAAATAAACTTGGTTATAAAATGCAACCATGTTGTACTCTGCATTCTATTTTTGTGTATTCATTAAACTCCTCCTCTATCTGCATGCCAACTATTTGTCCTTAGAAGAAATTATGAATTACTTGCATATATTTCCAATATAATTTAAGATGTTTTAATATTTGGAGCAACTCTTCATAAACAGTAAATAAGTTGTTTAGTAAAATTAATATTGAAAATATTGGGTTGGAAGAAAGGTTTGTAGCATTTTTCACTGGGTAGCATTTAAATATGTGATTTTGTTTCTCACATGTCTGAAATTTATAACATACATATTTGGGAAAAGTGCTATTACAACATGTCTTTCTATGTGTGAAGTGTTAATTTTAAATTTTTTTATGTTAAAAGAGTGCTCTTATTTCAGGAAAGGATAATAAAGAAATGCTGTACAAACAGCTTGAAGGTATATGGAGATGGTGCCATAGCTGAGAGTACCATTCATAAGTGGTTTTCTAGGTTCAGAACTGGAAATTTTGATCCAAAAACCACAAAAATCCTGATAGGCTTGCACTTATTAAAGATGACCAAATTGAAATACTGATTAAAAATAATTCAGGTTACATGACACAGGATACTGCATATAGCTCATATGAGAATTGTAAGGTATCTGAAAGCATTTGGTGTGAATTGCCATGATGTTTGGGTCCCTCACATTTAACAGCAAAAAATATAATGGATCACATTTCCATCTGCAATTCTCTGCTCAAACAACAAAAATGACCCATTTTTTAAAAGAATGATCATAAACAATGAAAAACAGGTTGCTTACAATAATGTAGCGTGTAAAAGGTCCTGAGAAAAATGAAATGAATCACTGCTAACCACTTCAAAAGCTGGTCTGCATCTGAAGAAGGTGATACTGTGTATCTGGTGAGATAGAAAGGGCATTGTATATTATGAGTTCCTTCCACAAAATCAGATAAATTCAGACAAATACTGTTCCCAACTGGATTAAGTAAGGCAGTAATTGATGAAAAGTGTCCAGAATTGACCAATCAAAATGGTGTCATATTCCATTGGGACAATGCCAGACCTTATATCTCATTGCAGACCTGGCAAAAATCAGTACATCTTGGTTGGGATCTCTTACTACATCAACCATACTGATCTGATCTTGCAACTTAGAATTGCCACTTATTTTCATCACTAAAAAAGAGTTTCAATTCTCTGAAAGCCTGTATAAACCACTTAGACCAGTTCATCACCCAGAAAGATGTAATGTTTGGGAGGATGGAATCATGAAGGTGCCTCAAAGATGAGGAAAGATAGTTGAACAAAATGGAGCACATGTGATTGAATAAATGTACAAATATCTAAATATTGTCTTTGAAGTATTCTCTTAAAGAATTTCACCATTGTTCAATTCAATAAAGAGAATTGGGTTTATTATTACTTAAACAAACTTTATACATTATACAGTATAAAAAGCTTTTTTTCTTTCTATATAGGCATATGTACATTATGTGTGTGTGTGTGTGTGTGTTTAAAATTTCAGATATAACTAAAAATATATCTGTAAATACAAGAAGAACACTTAGGTGACACATTCTGTCTAATAAAGGTTGCTTTTAAAGCCCCCAAAGTGTTAGAAAAAACAGATTGAAGACTAGATTTCTCTTTTTAACAAGTTGGTATCAAAAACCATGAAGACCGAGTTTGTCATTTAGAAACTGAATAATGTGATTTTATACATAAAATAATTTTGTTTATGTGTTCTCATGTGCATGTAAGTATAGAGAAATTTGCCAAAGAGAAAAGATAGTTAAGGTGATTTAAAAAAATATTATATAAATAGACTTTTAGACTTATAAATATTATATTAAATTATGTTATGTATAAAATTTCATTGTTCAGTTTCTAAATAACAAACTCAGTTTTCATGGTTTTTGAGACCAACTTGTTAAAAAGAGAAATCTAGTCTTCAATCTGTTTTTTTCTAACACTTTTGGGGCTTTAAAAGCAACCTTTATTAGATTTTCAACCTTTTAATCTTCTTATCTGTGTGAATGCTGTTCAAAATAAAATGATACTCTTCCACATTTATGAATAGTAACATTTTTTCAGATACTGCAGACAAAAATTTCTACCTCATTTATATACAGATTAGTATTTGGCAATAGAATAACACTCTTGACTATTGTAATGTATAATAAAACAATGCCAATCTAAAATAGACATGTGTTTTTTTTCTGTATTTCATTGATCATATGTTTCTTATATCATTTCTTCCAATCAAGACGTTTTACTTATTTTCTAACCAATTAAGTATGTACACTAAAGAGTGATTACCTAATATAGGTGTCATCAAATGACCAAAATATGTATCAATGAAGCAATGATGACAATTTATATTAATAATAAAATAATAAATCTAAGGACAAGAGGATAGATAATTTGTCTGGTGGTGACTTCAGGGTACTAGAACTAAGTAAATGGACTGATTTGTAGAGAATGCAAGATGAGTTAGATAAAGAGAGAATAACATTAAAAGAAAGAGAGAGAATGAGAAAACGAGAGAGTGAAAGAGAATGGAAGAGGAAACAGAAGAATGAGAGAGAGAGAGAGAGAGAAAATGAAAAACTACAAGAGATGTGCTGAACAGGAAATGGTGCACTGATATTTGACAAATACAGCTTTCATCACAACTTGTGATAACAATCAACCAGCTGAATGCCTTTGCTAAAGAATGGAAGTCGCAGGCTGACATGTTTACCTTTTCTTTTTCCACCAACACAGGATTTGTTGGCTGGAAAAAAAGTGAAAGAAATATAACAGACTAACTACAAGTGTTGCTAACTTGCTATTCAACATGCTCAGTAATTACCAGGAAGGAACAAAGTGGTTGAGATTTAATTTTTTTAAAACAGCTTTTCTTCCAAGACTTATTTGGTTGTAGATTTGTTGGGGTCACCTTTTAACTACAGTTCTATTTAATCTAGTTGGATTCAAATTAACTGTCTAAGCAAACTGCAATGATGAAGACTATACAATATTGTGTTATATAATGTTTTGAAAATAAGTTTGTCTTCTAATGGATTTCTCTGTACAAGAAAATGGGTCATAAGAACATAACAGAAGTAATGGAAATTAATCATAACAACTTATGGCATCTTGCTTATTTCAATATGTATGCATGCATGTAGACAAGTAAACCTTTGTAGAGAATATTTCAAATGGTAAGTTTTTTGATGTGGATGCATGGACAAGTAGTAGTATAACTATGAGACTTGAGTTTGAATATCAAAATAATCAATTTCTCAGGGAGGTTACTTCTTGAAGCCATCAGTGTTTAGCACTGTTGGGTCATGCTTGAAGACCAAACCATAAGTGTGACCCAAGCCTAACAAATGAAATTGAATTGACAGAACTGTTTGGAAGCCATCAGTGGTTGTGCTAGTACAAAGTCACAAGTCATCATGACTGAGGTTTTCATCATACTTGCTTTGTTCAACTGTTGATTACATCAGATTATGTGCTCTCTCCCAAAAACTGTAAGAAAGATCTGCTCAGCAGAAATGCAGTATGAATCACAGGTTGGCTATGTGGGTCTGCTGAAGAAACATAAATGTGCCTGAGTTAGTATCTGCTACAGGAATTAGTTAGCCACCCTAATAGACTCTGAGACTGCTGGATAGATCATTGTTGTGTATTTTTTATGAGAATTATAGTCCCACTTTATTGGGCTTATTTAATTGAAAAAATTTTTATCAGGAGTAGGAAAATTTACTTCTAATTTTGTTCTCAAACAAAAATCCTTCTGTTCACTATTCAGCAATTTACATTTAAAAATTCACAGTACCTGAGCAGTAATTATTTACTTCAATATATTTTTGTTCATAGAAGAATCAAAATCTACTTATTTACTACTTTTAGTGTAAATGCATCTTTGAAAAATAAAGATGCAATTCCTCTGTAATAGTTCTCCATTTTAATAAATCATCTTCTTCATTTTTGTTTTCTTAGTGGAAAAACACATCAAAGCATTTCTGAATGAAACCCTAAAAACTTTGTAAAAAAAAAAACAAATAGAAAAACTAAACATATAAATACATGTAATCCACTCATATTTAAGAGCTTGGCAAATTCTTCTGATAACTATTCAGACAGATGCCTAAGTTTCTCCATTTGTAGACCAACTCCTGGGTTTGAACTTTGCCAAATAAACAGAGGCAGCCTAACGCCTGTTTTAATTACAGCATCTGATGATAATAAATATTTAACTCTTAACTGAAGATGTCATATTCTTTCAGTAAAGAGTCAGTTATTTAGAGTGGGAGAATCAAATTAATAAAGTAAAAGAAAACAAGTGAAAAAAAGTGTTTATTGTATTTTTCTAATTTTATTCTTTATTTTTTAATCAAAAGAACATTTCCTTTTAGTTTTGTCATGCATTACTTTTTTATTTTTTAGAAATAAAGACGGTTTTAAGCATTGCATAAATAGCTTCAAAAGTATTATTTATTACTTATGGCTAAATCTTTTTTGGTGTGATCCACATTTAACAAAAGTTTAAACATTTTTATAGAAAGTAATAAATAGAAGTAATGAAAAAAGACCTATTTTGTGTCACAGAAAGTTAAAGCACTCACTAATGTGTACCATTAAACTCAGGGTATCATAGGTATTTAGGTAAAGATTCCTTTCTGAAACTGTTTCATTTATGAGTTTATAATTCACTGGTTTCTCTGTAGATGATACCTGGTATCAGATGTTTAATCAAATTAATATTTGTAAAATAATTTATGATTTCAAACAGGAATATTTTTGTACTTGCTTGTGATTTTGAGAAAATGAAATAAAGATATTTAGTTTTGGGGAAGCAAAAAACAGCCAGAAATAAACAGATACTTGTTTCATTGTTGCAACCTAGGGAAGGTTACTGAATAGAATAATCGCACGAAGGTTGGTAATGAATGATAATACTTAGGACACGAACAACATATATAAGATTCGCCAGTGGCGTGTAGAGTAGTAGTCAACTGCTAGAAGTAAGTAATTAATTTCCACATACCCATTATCATCCATAGGTATGCTACACCATTCATGAACATTGATAAATATCTGGTAATTTCTTTGGTGAATAATTCCCAAAAGCTTTTTCAAACTTTTCTGTTCATTCATTGCGTTTTAATTCCTATCTTGGAACTGATTATAAATGTAATAGAACAAGCAACCAAATTCTGCACTGGAAAGATTCACCTGAAGAAGGAATTAGTCAAATATTGTAATAATAAAAAAAATAATTTTTTTGATTAAAAACTCATTTCAAAATCACATCTAAAGGCATAGGATATTTTTTCTCTTTTTTTTTTTTTAATCATATTCATCTCATGCAAAGCAATAAGGTGACAAGGGGTTACTGGGTGTGAAAGTATTAGAAAACAGAAACATTATTAAGGAGTGAGAACAAAAGAAGAGTAATCAGGAGGACTGTAGATAGAGGTTGACTTTGCATTTAAATTTTTGAAAATTAAAGTTGACTGTTTGGAGCTGAAAGGGTGATCCACAAGTGAAAAATGTGAGAAAAAAACTGTTAGCATAGAAGTTATGGTTACATCTAGCCAATTCAACTGTAAATTGATAGGATCTTGTCACCAGTCTAGTACTGAGCTTAAATTCATAAAATCTAAATCTAAATTCATCTGAATAATTACTATGAAAGAATTTATGAAAAAGGCACAAGGAGGTAACTTTATAGCGGTGGGAAGGACACTGAAACTGAGATGCTAGATCAGCACCAATAAAATTGCTGATTCTTCTTTGGATATCTAGGATATCTAGATATATAGCAGGAGCACTGGACTATATGAGGCAGAAATATTCTAAGCATGTGCAAATGGTAGACTTATACATATGTAAGATAGATTCTGCAGAGAAAAATTGTCTAGGACGACACAGTGAACCAACTTGCTTAGCAGCTGACCTAGCATTGGATTCAATATAGTCTTTCCACCATATGTCTTCTGAGAACGTTAGCCCAAGAAGAGAGCTGATGCTTTTGGGAAGGTCCGTAATGAAAATTAAAAACAAAGTAGGACCAAAGATAGAACCCTAGGTAGGGACACCTACATTAGTACAAAAGATCCAGAAGAATGGCCGCTCAGGATAACTTTCATTTCATGATTTGATAAGACTGGATCAGTTCAAAAATTTGGCTGAAGACACTGTAACTTTTTAACTTGTGAAGAAGACATGTATGTCAAACTCTATTGAAAGATTTCGAGATGTCCAAAGCAACAGCCTGAGCTTCACCATTCTTATCTAGAGCTTGATAGACTCTTTCCGCAATTATCATCAGTACATTAGCAGTTGACCTGAGAAACAAAAGTCATATTGCTTGTCTGAAAGAAGGCCCTACGATGTGAGATGCTTAACCAATTTAGCATTGCTTAGGACCTCTAGTAGTTTCTCAAAAAGAGTTAGTAGACTAATAGGCCGATAGTTAGTTCTTAAAAACTGGAATAACAAATGAGGATGTCCAATAGGCAGGAGGCAGCAAGGCACTTATTATACAGTTTAAAGAGAACAGAAGCCAGTTCAGGAGCACATTTCTTAAAGACTATTACAGAGATACCATCAAGTCCACATGCTTTGTGAGGATTGATATTAGAGATGATAGCAGAAACTATAGAAGGGATTATATGCATATCACTCAACAGAGATTCATTTCAAAGTGGAAAGTCAGGCAAGGATACTCCAGATGAATCATGAGCAGAGTTTAAGGATAATTTATAGGCAAAATATTCAGCTTTATCAGCAGATGATGTTAACACCTCAAATTGATTGAAGAGAGGAAGAATAGAAAACTTGCTCTTATTTAATACACTATTAGAGGGCTGCCAGTAATCAAGAGAGCCAAAATTGTTAGATGAAATACATTGCCTCATTCTCTTAGCAAACAGAGACTTAGCTCCTTCAAGGATATGTTTACATTCATTACATGCAGCCATGAATAGGCATCTATTGTGATGGGAACTGTCATGCTGGTAATAGCTGGAAAAAGTGGTTCCTGTGGGCTATAGCAGCAGAGCATGCTGCTGAGAACCATGGAGAAGACTGAGGTTTCAGCTGGTATTTCTGAGAGGGAATGAAAATATCTATGCCTGCTTTGATCCAAGAGGAAACCGTAGTGGCACAATTCTCAATATGGTGGTTAAAAATGTCAGTCCAAGGGGAATCTCAAAGAAAGTCATGGAGTGAATCCCAATCAGCATATGGGTAATGGAAAGAGGTCTTATGAATAGAAGGTTCCTGTTTAATAGATGATTGGAATGAAATATAAGTAGATACTATAGTGTGATCCAAGTTACCAAGAGGACAGTGTTGCAAAGTTCAACAAGAACTAGGAGAGGAGGTAAAGAACAAATCAAGTAAAGAAGCATGTTGCTCAGATTTATTAGGGAAACAAGTAGGAAAATTTCACTAATGAAAAAATTGAAAGTCTGAATACTGGTAATATCAGTAACATTAAAGTATTTAAGCCACCTGTTGTGATGTGCATTAAAATCAATGAACACAAAGATATTTGCAGATGGATGGAGAGAGAGTGCCTTTTCTATATTGTCAGAGATTGTATCAAATATACTGAAATCCTGAGAAGCTGGGGAGTGATAAAAGAAAAAGAGATAGCTAACAGAGTGTAATGATAAAAGTTGAAAGCATATGAAAAAATTGTCAGGGGGACTCAAGTGACAATTCCCTTGCCATTGGAAGATTATCCTGGATGTAAACACCAAGGCCATGCATGTGAATATTTAAATCTTTTTGGCAAAGAGGAAGATAGCCTGGAACAAAGAATTCATTGGTAGTAATGGAAGAATTTAAATTGGTTTCACAAAGTGCAAAGATATCTGGCAACCATTCCAAAAGAAAAGATTCTATACTGCTGAAGTTGGAATAGATTCCACAAACATTGGAGAAAGAAAAGTTGAGGAGGGTAGGTGGTTTTATGTTTAGATGGTTTTCTTATATTTCTTTTCATTGTGTTTGGCATGAGGAGATTTGTTTTGAGGAGAAAAAGAAAAGGAAAAAGGCCAATATAATTATCACTATCTGTCATCAATGGCAATACAAACTAGCCAGAATGTGGCCTACTACCCATGCATGACATGGAACTACAAATACTCCAATATCATGTGACTATTGATCAGAGCAGCCTCTGTAAAGAGTTTGAACTTCTTAGTCTCAGTCAGATGCAGCAGCCAGCAAACTGCCAACCCGGTACCTTCATAATGGAAAATCACAACCACTGATTAGTCTGATCACCAAAAAGTTAAGGCAGCTAAATCATTATGGCCATGGAAGAAGAGAGAACTGGTAAACCATATCCTAAACAGGGAACAAGGAATGATCTTCTACTCCTGTTCAATAAACATGAAAGGAATCTGAGCTGGACGATAGGTGAGCCTGTTTGATTATCTCAAACTTTGTGTCTGATTATTTTGTTCAAACAGATAGAAATTCAATGATCAAAAAATACCAAGTGCGACAATAATTTGGACAGGTTGGCATCGGATTTCAGAAATGTTTATCTTTTGTAAGACATATGTTGAAAATCAAAACTTAATATCAAGCAGCATGTATAAAAGTTAAATGTATCTGAATATAAACATCCGGTAGCTAGAAATCAATTATTTTTTATATTCTCTAATTTCAGGAAAGGCTATTATTATTAAATGGGTATTGATTTTTCACTGTTGATGAGGTCAAAATAGGGGACACAGTAAGTTGATTCAGAATCAAAATCTTTCTCTTTGGAAGTGATTAAATGAGAATATAATTGTATATTTTCTCAGGATTTATATAAAAGATTGAACCTAGACATGAAGGCATCAAAGATAAGAACAATTAATTAATTACAAAACAAAACAAAAAACAGACTATGTTCAGCTCCTGTTAATCTAAGATGAAAGCAATATTTTTGTTTTCATTTTTAATTGATTAATTTAATGACAATAGAGAATCAGTGGAACAGATTTGAATATTAGGTGTTTATCCAATCATCATGTATATAATCAAATTCAATACTGTGCAATATATTGAAAATTATTCTCTCGGTTATATAACACTCTTCAAATTATAAAAAATCAGTTGTTTTATGCATTCATCAATAATAAGTGTGACATTAACACTTTACAGTATTGATAAACATATAACAAAAATACAATAAAAATAATAGGGCAAATAAATTAATCAAAAACCTAAAAATTCTCTGCAGATAAAAATTATATAAATTCGTCAAGATGAGAGAAAACATTCAGTTTTAGGATTCTATTGGATTGATATGTTCTTGAGCTGAAAAGAAGGAATGTAAATATGTTTCAAATAAATTCTAAAGAGCCATCTGAGAAAGACCAAAGAATGTTATCAGATGAAATGTGGTAAAACAACAATGACAAATACATGGAATATGCATTTGGTATTTGTTAAATTTGTAAGATTTGCTCAGTCTTTGAGAAATTGACTAAATAAATTGAACTTGTTAGCCCACAATCAATAAGTAATTTTTGACCAGGCAAAAAGCATTTCTTCCTGGCAGTCACTTTTTATTTAAAATCAACTGTCTACAAATTGTATGCGTGTAATTAGATTTAGTAGTAGAGGAGGTATGGTGATATTTAGATTTAGTAATAGAGATTTATGATAGGTGAAATGCTTTCTATACTCCATTAAATCCTACTAACTCTGACAAATTACTTACTATTAATAATTCTATTATAACCTGAAAAATAGTCTATACTAGTCAATAATATTAGATAATAACATTGAAAACCAAACTTTTCACAAGACTGAAATGTACTTGCTATTGTAATGAAACAGAGACAATATACTTTGATGCTTTTCTCTTTAATAAGGATATTGCAAAATATAAAACTAGAATTGAATAGAAGTAAGCAACAAGTCAAAAGAAAAGAAATATATTTCACAACCTTGTCAGACATTGAAAATTTACAATCAAGGTGCATTTTTTATTCAGCAAGTTTATATAAAATGTCAATGTATAAGTTTATATTGAAAACTGCAAATAATTGTGATGAAAGACATGACTTACCTCAGAATTCAAAACAAGCGTGAATGTGTCTTGCCTGCAAAGTGATGACAAAAAGAAATATGGCCGCTATTGAAGACACAATTTATATGCACATATCTCGTCCAAAACGAGACGATATTTGCACACATGCAAATTTTGGCCTTCTTGAATAGCATAAAAAGCTGGGTGCCAGCAGCACCAAGCATCAGGGAGTCATTTGGTGGAAGATTTTTTTTGTGTTACCTTTCAGTTTTTCGTTCATGAGACTCATTTTTCATTGCACGTCAGTCTCTACGTCGGTTATTCCTTTGAAATTTCCATGCGTTACATTGTCTCAAAGTAAGTGTGATTACGTCTTTTAATTGCAGTGTTGTATCCATTGTTCCTATATTATTTTCTGTGACTTCTTTTTGTGTTTGACCAGTTTTTCCAACCAGTGTTGTGGCAGTGCCAACACTATGGCACAGTCTCAACTTCAAGAGTAGACACCCATGCCAGCAACCCCTTCGGTGTGGGCAAGTGATAAACAAACTCAAAAGGGACCCGAATATTATAAGGGACTCTCGGAGAAGTTTGAAAGTTTTGTGAAGGAGAATGAATTGGTACCAGTGCCATCTCTACTGGAAGCGGTGAACACCAAAACTATCTCCTTAGTAACTACAGATGTCAAGTCTCACAAACTGATTGGAGTTAACAGGGACATAATGGAGGAAACTATTAATAGTCTGAACATTGGGGCTAAAGTTTTAACCCAAAGAAGTAGAGTTATGTGGGATATTCTGCTGGCATAAGAGGACACAGCTAAGTCACTGGTGGGAAGCATATTGACAACCAAGTCAGTTAGGCTCCAAACGGAGTACCTCGGAACAAGTAAAACAAAGGTAACTCTGCATGGAGTTTCACTGTTTATTTCACTTGATCACTTGAGCTTTTTCTTTTCAAAATTTGGAGAGGTGGCCAGTGTTTCAGATGTCAAAAGTAAGGCCGGGATAGCTAATGAAGATGTAGAAGTCATAGTAATGGTTACCATGAAAAATTTTTTGGCTATCCCAAATGTACTTACTTGTGAAGGACATCCCATCTACGTGACAGTTGAAGGACAACATCCTCTCTGTTGGGTTTGTGAAGCAGCCGGTCATCTATCCAAAATGTGTCCTGGGAAGAGACCGGAACCATGGCTGGAAAATACAGCGACCAAGGAAAGCACTGACACAAGTGCCAAAAAAAGGTCCTGGAGAATGGACGGAAGTGGTGAAGAAGAGAACAAAAGGAGACAAAGAAAGCCAAAGAGCCTCTGCAGGAGCAGAAACATGATCAGCATCAGCAGCAACAAAAGGGCAAACAGAAGAAGACCCTATTGGAGCAGGAGTGTCAGCAAGGGCAGCAGAAGGAAAAGCCGCAAGAGATGCAGCATAGGCACCCTCAACTGGAGCAGCATCAGGAAGTGGAATGGAGGAGATGCCCCCACCGTGGTCTGCCACTTTAAAAATAGGGAGAGAGGATGAAGAGGAAAAAGTGTCCAAAAAAGAAAAATGGGCTGGTCGAAGCAGGGTGGAGAAGGCCTTGGACAAAACCAAGTCCAACTCCATCCCTGCTTCCCCAGTCCCCAGCCTTTCTTGTTCCCCTATTAGGGCTCCACTTTCCCCACTTCCCAACACTCCATCAGCCAAAACCCCGCCCCACAAAAAACCATTCCAAACACGCCTCCTTCCAATACCCCACCTTCTGACGCTACCCCCACCAACTCTGTGCCTCCCAGCACTTCCAAAAAAAAGAAGTGGCCATTCCCTAGAGGACAAAAGACATGTCAAGTGGACAGGAAGACTATAGAGCGGGGAATTTCCTTGCAACAAAAAGCTTTTCTAAGGCCCCTCTTTAAAATGACTTCAGTCGGTGGGGTGTCAATTGAAGACCCAAGAAATTTCCCAAAAGCCACAAGTGTCCTAACAGTGAGTAGGGACGTGGGGAGGGGGTTAACTATATGGGATCACCTCTAGGAGGCTAAGGAGGCCTTCCCTGACATTATAATGGGATCTCCTGATTTGAAAAAATTGCAAGTTTTGCACCGGGAGAGTCCCTGTTATACTCCATCCCACTTTATACAGGGCTCTAAAGCTAACATATCCCACAGAGGTCGAAGGCATTGTCCTAGATGGTCGCATGATGACAGAGATGGGGACAAGGAGCCTGGGACAATCTGTCAGGGTCCTGACATGTGCAGATTTCCGGCCAGTCTGTGCTTAAGGGACTCTGGCTTAAAATTATGTCAATCAAACTAGCCAGTTTGAATGTGAGGGACCTGAGAGATCAGGGTAAGGCTGCCTGCCTGCTTTGTGATCTCAGGTCCTTTGGAGTTGATGTAGCTGCGATCCAGGAAACACGCGAGGTTGATGCTTGTGTGCTGTCTAGCTACTTTGTTGTCTATTCAGCATACAGGGACCAGCTGGCCAGAGGTGTTTCCTTGTTAGTTAAACATTCCTTGGATGTGAGGGTGGACCTTGTTCATGTTGGCGTGTGGGGGCAGGTTGATCATGGCTGATATTGCCATTAGCAGTGGTTCATTTTGGGTCATGGGCCCATGGGTTTATGGGCCCAACAACCAGAGTGAGTGTATCGACTTTTTCTGTCAGTTGGGGCCGTTCCTTGTTGATTCGTCACACTTAAGTCTCAATGGGGGACTGGAATTCTGTCCAGGACCCCAAGATAGATAGCAGGCGGGGAGTTAGTGGGAAGGCATCGGGCACTTGTAGCCTGATTGATCTGATCAGCAACTTGAGCTAGGGTTTCTGCGTATGCTGATGATGTATCCATCTTTGTGACGGGGGCCAAGATTAACTGCAACAAGTCTTCCAGCTTGCAGTTAGGTGCCTGGAAGGGGGTCGCACTTCTGGGGCCCTTCGGCTGGACTGATGGACCCATCCGCATCTTTGGGATGTGGTTCAGATCCAGACTCTGGCTGAAGAAGAATTGCTCAGAAGTACAGACAAAGGTTGGAGCGTCGGTTCGGACTTGGCTTTGAAGGGGGGTTGTCCTTAAAGGGTAGGGCTGAGGTGTGTGCCACTTATGTCTTGCCCCTCATCCTTTACCGCTTGGATGTACTTCCTCTTTACAGAAAACGTATGGAGGCGATTACCCTCTTGTGGGGTGGTCACAAGCATTGGGTCCATAAAGAAGCCAGTTACCAGCGTCCGTGTCATGGGGGGCTGGGATTGCCACACCTGGTGAGTCATCGCCATGCCTCAAGGTTGGCTTTCCTATGCTGAGTTTTGACGGAGGACTCCATTTTGGCGCCGAGTATTAGGGATACCTTCCTTAGCCTTACTATCACCCCCCCACCCATATCTTGGGGTAGGCGCTGTCACGGTTGTGGAAGGTTGTCGAGTTTCTTCAGTGAATGTCGGGCATGCCTTGAGGATCATTCCTCAGTCCAGTGACCTTTCCCAGCATCAGAGACTATAGTATCATGACTTAGTGGAGGGAATCACGAAGAATCCTCTGCGTGGCCGGCTCGGCTTGTTGGCATCAGAGTTGGGCTCCTTTTGGTCTTGGGCACCAGCAGCGGATTATCTCAGCAACCCTGAGTTTTCGCTTAGCTGGCGATTGATTTGGAATGTGCTACCTCTCAATGACGTACTCTTCAGATGGGGCCAGGCAGATTTGCCAGATTGTCATCGGTGTGACCTTGGTTTAGAAGAAATGGCGTTGCACACCTTCTACCATTGTCTTCAGGTACGCCCTTTCTGGAATTATGTCAGCGATCTGACTGCTTGTATCGCTTCCGCATACACGTGTGACAATGTGTCGTCCTCATTCTCTGGGGCAAAACGGATGGTGTTTTTCAAGTTGCTAGCCATGGCTAGAATGGTTATGTGGATGTCGTGAAAGGAAGGAATCTTGCGAAATGAACGTTATTCATATCAAGATCTGGTTGTTTTCTTTAAGCATCAGCTTAAGGTGAAAATCAGATCTGATCAAAAGCGTTTGATTTCAACAGATTTCAGTGAAAGGTGGGTGACTGAGGTGAGCTTGGTTCTTGAGTATGGGGCTAGCCTTGATTTTCTTTTTTAAGTCCCCTTCGTGCAATGGGGTGGTTGACCCCGCCACATTAAGGATCTGCACCTGCACCACAGTTTCAACGCAACTCAGGAAGATTCCAATGACACATCTGAGAGTGAGGCAGAAAGTTTGCTGCTTGACAAGTAAGTGCAGAGTGCATCAATCCACCTGATGAGGGAGTAGAAGCAGAGCCCCTCTCCCTGCTTTTGTGAAGAAGCACCTGTCGAAAACGACCATTGCTGGGCTGCCACCTTTGTGATCATGAGATCAGAGAGGGGTGTGATGAAAGATATGACTTACCTCAGAATTCGAAATGAGCGTGAATATGTCTTGCCTGCAAAGTGATGACAAAAAGAAATATGGCCGTTATTGAAGACACAATGTATACGTGCCAATCTTGTCCAAAACGAGACGATATTTGCACACATGCAAATTTTGGTTGTCTTGGAATAGCATAAAAAGCTGGGTGCCAGCAGCAGCAAGCATCAGGGAGTCATTTGGCAGACTGCGTGTAATAGATTTGGATGTATGGGTTGACACACGGACAAAGAGGAAGTTGAAGTAGGCATGGCTGAGTTGGTGTCTGTTTCACAACTGCCCAGTGTAACGACTGAGAAAGGGAAGTCACGCAATTCATTTACTTGAGGCGACCAAAGAAAAAAAAAATAGCTGGCCTGTTGGCGAGTGACGCACTACACTTTTTGACCCCTCCAATCATCATTTTTTTTCCTACAATAATGTTAGTATTTTTTATAATAACAATATATGAATTATTTTGCAAATCATAAAAATACATTACACTATAATAAATTATAATAGCAACATGAACAGCATTGACCAGGAAGGAAATTACATTGAAAAACAATTGTAGTGTAAAATAAATGATTTTACCATCATTAGTTTGTAGACTCATATGTAAGTTGATAAGTTAATACTGAAAAAATCAGGCTTATAAATAATTACTATAAAGTTTTTGGAGATCACAGACATTGACTACATTTTCAAAATTGTTTGATGAACACTATATATATATATATATATATATATATATATATATATATATATATATTAACTCAATTTAATTCAAATAATTATATTGAAGTTTTCGGCTCTTGTTTTGAAACATGAGACCTCTTATGTCGCGAGTTGGAATCATATTTTTAAATAAATAATTATATATATATATATATATATATGAAGAAATATAGTCTTAAGGTGCTATATTTATGGGATAAAGTGCTCAATATCAGAGATAGAGCGTGTGTAAATATAAAAGTGAACAGAGAAGTCAACACTTAGAGGTGACAGTATTTTTCATGCTAGATGCAATCGTCACGCCTGACGATTGCATCTAGCATGAAACAGACCGTCGCCTCTAAGTGTTGACTTCTATGTTCACTTTTATATTTATATATATATATACACAGACATATATTCACTGATCTGTATATGGTAAAACAATAAGAAAAATATCCGGGTTTTGTGTTCATATATGTACACACAAATAACAGTTATTTTGAGAAAATATCTACTCAATCAGAATCTGATTAGTGAACTGAAAATAAAAATAAAAATGAATATATTTCAAAATATTTATTTGCACCATCATCAGTACAGAGAAAAATCTGTTTACTCTGTTGTCCACTGTATCATCCATGAAGCTACATAACATTAACTCCTGTAATGTGCACTGATATTAAAAAATGTCAAGAAATATCTGCATTCAAGTTTTGTACAAGATTGAGCTACTAGAGAATTTGTACTTTTATAGAAAAATATCTGAGTACAGATCCTGGAATCTTTCACAACTGTTTCTTTAATTAAAATTGACAAGAGTCTTTAATATAACATCAATGAAGAGGAGATGGCATATTGTGAAATCTTAAATTGGCTTATCTGATGTTGGCAACAAATCTAGACATGTATAAGACTGAAGAAAGTGAACCGCAGATTTCACTTTAAATCAGTAGATGCATCAATTAGTCTGCTAAAATTTAATTTGGAATTTTCTCTATATAATCTTTGATGTACATTTTTAATATTCAGCACTGAATTAAGTGCATTGATAAAGGAAGAGATGTTGAAAAATATTTATATGTTGTGCAAAATAAGTACTTTTTTTATCATTAGTCTATGGATGTGTCTACATATAAGATAGTTTTTTCTATTTTACTGTAAATGATTCTACTTTTTGATGATTGTATTCTTAACATGATTATTAAAAATGTATATATTAGCATGCATTGTGTTAATTGATAAGAACAAAGTTTTGATAGACATGTTACACTGTTTAGATATTCCATTACATTTTACTGATGGTAAGGTAGTAGATGGAATATAAAGTTGGGATGATATTTAACAAGTCACACAAGATGATAAATGAGACAACACTCCATCACAAAACATAATATAACAAATTCAGGATTAAATTATGTAGAATACTTTTTCCTCCATATTCTCTTATACAGAAGCAGTGAACTTTTCATGTGGAATGCAAACAAGGGATAAGAGCAACTTTTTGGAACTGAAACAAATATCCTGTCTGGCTGGTAATCCAATGTTTGTGTGGGTGGAGAGTTACATTCCAATTACAATCAGAATTATTTTAACTGTTTTAACGTTTTATTAACAGTTATTGCATTCATTTTTGTTTTCAATTAAATAATTTAAAATTATATTTGAGTTACATGTTTTAATTATATTCATGTTTCAAATAGGTTAAACTATCTACGTATACATATTACCAAAGCTACATTTGTTTATAAAGGTTTATACATGCAGTCTTAAAAGTTTGTAAGTTTTTTTTTTTTTATAAGGGAATATTTTTTTGTATTTACTTAACAGTAATGTATAGAGCCTTCACAAGGTTTTTTTTAACTATAGAGGAAAGTAATAACTAAAATATTTTACTTTTTGTGAACTGCATTTCACAAACTAGAAATTTTGGTAGGTTTTTAATATTCAAGCCTTTATTCATTTCATTCATCCTTAGGACCTAACACTTAACTTTCTTGTAAATTGAAGTGCCAACAAATTAGCAACAACATTACACTGGATGGTTTTGCATTCCCTCACTTGTAGAAATAAATTCAATGATATATGCAACATAATAAGTAAATAGATAGTGTAGCTGTGGTAGTCAAGGGATGTGGAGAGGAACTGACCATGAATGACTGTTGGGAAGCAAAAAGATGGGACACTATTTCTGCTCAAGATTTTTTCTTGTGGGATAGTAGCAAGTGTATAGCAGAAATATGTGAATTCCAAAGCAGACAACAGCAACATGTGAGGACTTTGAGCATCAACAGATGATGCAAGAACAAGACCACTTGATTAACAAGGATGGTAATCACCTAGAAAAGTGGATCACTACATCAAATCACATCCCAATTCAATGCTGGTGCTGGTCAACAAGTCAGTCAGTGCACTGTACAGTGTAGACTACATTCCATGGAATTTTGTAGTTGTCAATAAAATACAAGAATATGATTAGTGACATCACAACATCAATTACAGCACCTCACTTCTTGAGACAGTGAACATTGGCATTGGATCATAAAAAAGCTTGCACTGTGTCACATTTTCAGCTCTTTTGGACAGACAGTGAAATTGCTATGAGGCTATGGAATCAGCCTGTTGCTGACTTTGGAATAGTGTGGAGTATATTCTGTGAAAGTTCACAACGACCATTAGTGAAACTGGAGGGTTTTGACATACACAGATATTTTAAAACCATTTACACTCCTTTCTTCTCACTATATTTGTTCCAGAAAAAATAATGTAACCACAACCATTATGCCTAGGTTACATGAAACTAGTTCTAGAACACTATTTTTTTTAATCATTTCACTCCAAGAATGGCAATAAAGTCACTAAGATGCAAGGGGTTACTGAGTGTGAAAGAATATGAGAAAAAGAAAAACATTATTAAGGAGAGAGAACAGGAATTAAGAAGGCAGATAATGATTGACATGGCATTTAAATTTTTGAACATCAAAGTTGATTGGAAAGCAAGAAGCTGAAAGAGAGTTCTACAAGTGAGAAGTGTGATAAAAGAAACTGTTAGCATAGAACTTATGGTGACACATAACAATTTCAACTATAAAATGATGAGACTTAGCTGCAAATCTAGTACTGTGCTTAAATTCGTAAAGTTGAGGAAAAAAAGGAAAACTAATCAGAACAACTACCATCAAAATATTTAGAGAAAAGGCACAGGGTAAATGACTGAGGTCAGGATACTGATAACATTACAAATTTTCATTTTTATTTTTTAAAGAATCTCTGAATACATAGCATAAGCATCAAACCAAATGTGACAGTAATATTCAGTGCATGGATGAATAGTAGACTTATAAATGTGCAAGATATATTCTGATGAGAAAAAGACACAGTGAACCAATTTTCCTCAGAGTAGATCTAGCAACTGATTCAATATAATCTTTCCATTTCATGTTTGCAAAAAATGTTAATCCAAAAAGGTGCAATGAGTTACTCTCCTGGAGGTTAGCATCAGTCATGTTGATAGAAGGTAAAAAAAGGTTCTCTAAGATGATTAACAGTTTTGTTTTGGATGCATTAAAATTAACAAGCCCTTTCTTGTCCCAGTTAACAACAGACTGTAGTTCATTTTTGAGATCAGCTGCCAATTTGTCCTTATTGAACCAATATTTGTCCAAAGATAGAGCCCTGGGGAACACCTGCATTAATGCAAAAAATCTAGAAGAATGGACATTCAAGACAATTTTCATTTTGCAGTTTAATAAGAAAGATTGAATCAGATCAAAAATTTGTTCAGAATTATTATATCCTTTCAATTTGTGAAGAAGAATCCTGAAATGCCTTTAAGGTATTCTGAGTTTTACTATTGTTATCTAAAGCTTGATAAATTCTTTCAGCAATAATCATTAATACATCAACACTTGACCTAGAGAAGCAAAATCCATATTGCTTGTCTGAAAGAAGACCCTGCAATGTGAGATGTTTAACCAAATTAGAGTTGATTAGAGCCTCTAGTAATTTGTCAAAAAGAGATAGAAGGCTAATAGGCCAATAGAAGGATCAGATGGTTTACCTCAGTTCTTATAGACTGTAACTACAGAAGAGGATTCTGGACAAGCAGGAAAGCAAGAAGCACCAAAGTGTTTATTATAGAATTTAGAGAGAACAGAAGCCAATTCAGGAGTACATTTCTTAAGGACTATTGCAGGAATACCATCAAGTCTACATACTTTGTGGGGATCAAGTTTAGGAATGATAGCAGAAACCATGTACAGAGTTATATTTATATCACAAAGTAGAGACTTAGTTGTAAGTGATTTCTAAGATTTCCCGATACACCCTCTTACTCTCACCAGATTTAATCCTCATTGAACATGTATCTAACATGTTACAGACTTCAATAAATTTCTTGCAGCCATACCCAATAAATGTAACCCAGTTATAGACAGCCCTGGAATATGACTGGATAGATATATTCACACATTAACTCCATCAACTTGCAAATTCCATGCTATACTGTGTAGCCATTGTTATTCAAGTGAAGGGTGAAGCTATATATTATTAAGTAGCTGTCAATAATTTTTTGTTACTTAAATTCATGCTAATTAAGTATTAATAATTCCAACTGTGTATTTTATGTGTTAAAATCATTTAGTGGATCAGATATATACCCATCTTGTTTTATAATTCAATTTTATATATTGTATATACTGAAATGCAAAAACTAATAAAATATAAAAGCAAATTTCTGGCATATCAGTTTATATATGGTTCATGCCATGACAATTATTATTTACTTTGGTGGTTACAAGAAACAAATGGTTTTGTTATGCACCTGACAGATTATAACAAAAAAAGTATGTCTCAAGGAAGTGGGTAATAATTTGTTGTTATGACATATCCCTACTGTTATGTGGGGGTGGGAGTGTATAGTGTAATGGTTGTCAGTACAGAAAGTGGAGTTGCGTGAGCCTATTTCAAATTTTGGTCTAGTCTGTTGCATTCACTTTACAGTAATGCTCTTGGGTAAGGCATGAATCTGTCTCTTTCCCTCCTTCCACCAGCTATGGGTTAAATAGCTGATTAGACTGATCACTCTAACCTTAGGTGGCAGCCAATCTAGGAGACCAATAACTCTGAATTGAAGGCAACCGAAAACCACTCCACTATCTTTCCCAAAAAGTTATCTCAGGAAGAATAAAGAAACGGAATCTGTGCCAAACAATGATCACCTATGTCCTGAAGAGACATAACATTAAAAACTCCCTATCATTGATCATTTTGATCTTTAGTGAATATCATAAAGTGGAAGATTATTTAGAAAAAAAGGCACTTTTTTTTTAGAAAAAAAGGCACTTTGTCACTTTTTAAAATTAAGAAATCTTAAATGCAGATAATGTACTCTTTACTGTATCCCTAAGGAAAACTGAATTTGAAAGAAAAGCAGAAAGAGAAAAATACTAGGCAAGAGAAAATTGTTAGAATCCACTGAGCAGAAACTAGTTGGTAATTCATGTCTAGATTTTTCAGAAATGCAAATATATGATTGGTTTTCCAGCACCTATGATTGTTATAATCCTGCTGTTAGATTAATGATTTTGCCAGACTAAGTGAGATCAAGTAAATAAATGATCACCTAAGTGGTCATTGCCAATAATATGCTCTTTCACCATGTTACACATCTCTTCACAAATGATGCTCACATCAGCAATAAGCTAAGTAAATATGTTCAGTTTTACAACACAACTTTCATCATTAGATATTTTGTATATCTATTCACTAAATAAACAGGTTCCATAAAACTTGGACTTTCAAAATCAGCTTACAATGTAGCTCCATTTGTTCTAATCTATCTTATCTGTTCATACAAAAGGAAATTTTTCAGTTATATTTTAGGGTTGATTAGATGGACACTACTTTTCAGGGTCTGAAATATATACACAAGAATTATCATTCATAAGTATTAGCTGAAGTTTTTCTTTTTTTTAAATTTTAATATACATGTAATACAAATGCTAAATTTAACCCTACTTAGTTGTACTTTCTAGGTGTTTGTTTGCATGGCTAGTTTTTTTGCCTTTATTTACTGATTAGTTTGACTTTTAAATATCATAACTCACTGGACTCTTATGAAATTCTTGACTATTTTTTGAAAACCAGATTTATATTGACAAATGATTTAAGGTAAATTACAGTTTTTACTAAAATTAGGGCAATTGACTTTTTATAGTTTGTTCTATTATCCTGCTGTCTGACAAGGCCACTCTATCACTTCAACTATCAATACCATTCTACCATTACTTGATTCTACTTAGTATGCATAACATCTTTTTAGGAGTCACAGGAATTTCAAGTTCCATCTTGTGATATGACAAAGATTAAAGGAGCTACCATGAACAGCAATAAAGCACCAGTAAAATTATTTATTATGAGTTATGTTTTACTGTATTTATTTATATAAGCTTCTTTGTTGGTTAAAGCAATATCTGATAAAGTTCGAGAGGCCTCAGATTATAGACCTCATCTTCTCTTATATCTGCTAAAACTGAAGTAGGCAGATCTTTTGAAATAAATTTTCATATTTTATTAAAGCAGTCAAGTGAATCAGAAACCATCTAATAAATGAAAATACTTGTATTTTTATAATCTTTGAAAAAATCTTTAGGTAATATTATTATTTGTAATATGCTTCAAGTAGAATGTATGTTTAACACACTGTGGTAGGAATTTCTGTCCTTTGTAGTTGAGCTATAAAACTGCAATTCCAGTTATCCACAAACAGTTAATAGGTTAATATATATTACATAGCATGTATGAGTCCAGAATGCCATGTCAGTTGTTCTATGGAGAATTGGAGCAGGGCAGCGGTGCTTAGAGAAGAAGTACAAAGTCAATCTCAAGTCAAAGTTGAAGTGGGCTAAACTCGAGTTCCACAATTCTTGAACACATTGCTGCTGATTGCTCCAAAGCTGCAATCAACTTACAAACCAAATGACACTAGCAGCATCTCAATGTAAGCTAAGAAAGACATGGAAAGATGCCCATTCCTGCCTCAACAGTTGATGTTCCCTGCTCCACCTGCAATTGTAAATACCCATATGCATGCCTACAGATGTTGAATGCATAGCACATTAGACTTTGAGAAATTACCATCCATATGTTACATAAAGATATGTGAATTTATAATTTTTCGAACCAAAGAACAAATCTGAACCATAAGATCTCATTAGTATAGATCTATTCATGGTTGATTCTTGTAATATTTGATTCTAATATTTTGAATTTTTGTATTAATTATTTAGCAAAAAAGAATTTACCATGAAACCCATATTTGATCAATGGTTCAAGTGTAGTGAAATATGGGGGAAATTCTGCATTCTTTCCTCAAATGAAAATATGGCTCCTTTTGGTAGTGTGTCAACCAAGTTTCTATATTTCATCAATGATTCAAAATTTGTGATATATTATTTGTAAATGTTGAATATCTGCTCTCTGATTTTGTAATGAAATATTTGGGGGAAAAATTTTTGAAAATAAATACCATTATTTTGAATATCTCTATTTTTCTGAGATTTAGGTATTGTAACTATTTACACTATTTACATTATTGTTCTCATCTTTACTGGCATATTCACAACTTTTCAGCCATTGTACACTTTGGTCTTATCCAGGTTATATTAATTACTATATATATATATATATATATATATATATATATATATATATATATATATATATGGAGGAAACATGTAGGACAAAGTGGAAAAAACTTCCTCCAAAACAATTCTTGATATATAAAAAAAAATATATACTCATATTCCATATATACTGATGAAAAGTAAATTAAAATTACAAAATGTTCCAATTAAGAAAACACATATATACTGGCTGGCTATGAGAGATGCTGTATAAAACTGAAACCAATGCATGAAACTTATTTGTTAAAGCAAGCAATTGAATGATTGGTAGGAAGAAATCTTCCTATCCTTATTTAATTCTATTTGGCCTCATACCCCATTAAGTTAAACTTAGTAAATATTATTATAAGTAGATAAAATTGTTAAAATACTACAATCCTGTACAATGTTATATCACAATTTTTGATTTTAATTCTAATGCAATATTTTTCATGTTATACACAGAGAACATGATATTGTATTGGAAATTGTTTAATCAGATCTCAACCTTAAGTAAAGTGTACACTCTATAGAGTTTGGTTGACATCTGTTGTGCAGATACTTTTTATACCTATATACACATATCTAATTTTATATGGTAGATTCATTTCATTTTATTTTTTTAGTGACAGCAAAGGTGACTTCTTCAAAAGTGATTAGAACATTCCCACCTTTCATGTACTTGTCCCCACTGATCTCAGAATTAAATGCTTTTTTTAAAGTAAGAGACTCTTTGATGAGGAAAGAAGGAGGTAAAGAAAGAAATGGAAAGCTATAGGAAGTTCAAATATTTCAAAATGTCATCATCATATTACTTTCTTAAAGGTTTTTGCTTTTAACCTTTCACATGGTAGTGATACATCAAGCATTTTTTGAAGTTAGAAAGAGAGTGTTTCACTAGAGAATGATTCATTGCTGCTAATGATAAGGCAGAAAATATGTAATGCCAAAAGACATAGAAGAGGTAATGGCCCACCTTTTATAGGGTTCATTGTTGAAGAAGCTGTCAGTTATTTAAGTGACATACATACAAGTATATTTTAAATGAGTACCTTGTAGATAAAATGGCTATCATCAAATTCACTCCTGGATAGACTGTCTCATTATTTTGTATGTTGGCCTGAAGAAAAGTTTCATTTTTTTGTTTTGATATTGGAGGAAATCTGTTTAATTAAGTAACACTGTGCTTCCCACCTCCAGCCAATGTATAAGGATAAGAGATAAGAAAGGAATTATTCTGGAAGCATTACAAACAAAAGCTTTCAACAATGTTAAACAAATTCAAGTTGTAAAAGAAAACAAAAAAAAACTTGAGTGATTATATTATTCCCATATAGAAGTACTAAGTCAAACTAAGATGTGATTCTTTCATTGAATTGTTTGCATTTTTGATTACTCAGGTTCTGTCCACTGTACAATTTGATATTGGGGCATCCAGATTTTGCTTGTTTATTCCATTTTTTTTCTTTTCAGTAACATTTTTAATCTTTGGTCTGTGTTCAAAATTAAATTATTCATCAAGGTAGCACTGTATTGATACAAACAAATTTAGCATATGATAATAAAAAGCCAAATCATGGTAAAGTTTGTACAAGAATTCTTTTATGGTGCACCAATCTTACAAAGGGAGAGGAACTCCCCATTAAGACAAGTAGCATATGAAATTCTGCTTTTTAGCTAAGCATGAAAATTGACCAGGAGTGGCAATAGTAAATATGGATCCACAAAACTGGTTACATAATTATTTATTGAGCTTTGTCTAGTCTGACACAAGGCTGTAGTGAAGGGGAACTCAAAATCATTAAACTAGTGAACTGACCTGTGATGTCAGTAAACAAGCCATTGTATTATGGTAAGCATCCTAAAAATAATTACTAACCTTATTTGAATCTGACACAAAACTAGAGTATCTAGTCAAAATTGAAATGACTACAATAATAATGTTCTGTGTGACAAGCTTGCCAATACTTGCTGTCTAATGAGGTGTCCTAATCTAGTTCAGTATTAAACAATTATACCAGTATAATTGTAATATAATAGAGAACATGAGGTTATTTTGATAAAAAAAAGTTAAACCTATTAATTTGTAGATTACTGTGTTTAATAACTTTCTCGATTATCTTATTGTGTCATTTCAGACTGGGATATTCATTTTTTATTTTTCAATTGGACAATAATCTGTATTAATCATCAAAATGTATTAATATCAAATAGATTTCATTTTTAAGCATCTTGGAAGCAGCACTATTGTGGCTGAGTCTTGAAAAATAAAAACATTTTAAAAAGCATTGACAAGCTTAATTATGAATCAAAAATGATTTTAAAAAATTAATCAGAAGTTGTTATTTTTTACTTTGTCAACAAAAAGAATTCATTGTCATCTGATCTAACAACATTCTTCATATATTTGAGAGTAGTTCTAATAAAATGGTGAAAAGTGAAATTACTTTATACTGAAATTAGCCTATCAAATTCAATTACTTAATGTTAGGATTAAAAGAAAAAATTGAATAGGTTATAGTCATTATATGAAATGTAACCCTCACAGCCAATTTTCTTGTTGTCTTTCACATGGGCAACATTTAAAGGGTATCTCATAATAAAACCAACTTTTACATCTGAATGTTTTGTTCTGAAAGGAACATTCTCCTCTTTATGGAACATAACATTTTTGACAATTCTGCACATGTCCTTCTTGAATTTTCTTAATGTTTTTTTTCAATGCAAGTCATGCAAAAAATGTAAATATTTCTTTCTTTCTGTAGAATTTGAAGATTGGCTCATTGATGAAGAAAGACTATATGCCATGTTCAGAAATGTACACATACTGGAAATGCTCAAAATTTTTATTTGAAAAGTTAGATAAAACAAGTGGTCAGTAAATTCACCTGAACTTAATCCTGTTAAGAATCTTGAAACTATCTTGAAGAAACATGATTAAAATGTTCTCTTGTACTTGACATTCTCAACTATGGATGAGTAGTTAAATTTTTGAAAAAATAAAAGGTGTACAACAAATGTTTTGAAACAGCCTTCATTCATTCACATGTGGGTTTAATTTTATACATCTCACCTTCAGTCACTTTCCCACCACTGTAATGTAGCTAACATATGCCTTTTTTTATAAATACTTTCATGGTAATTATTCTGATGAACTTTACTCTATGTTACCTAGACATTATGAATTTAAGCACAGTACTAGATTTGTAGCAAGGTCTCATCATTTTACAAGTGAAATGGCTAGATGTAACTGTAAGTTCTATCACACTTCTCGCTTGTGAAACTCTCTTATGGTTTCTTGCTTCCCAGTTAACTGATCTTCAAAAATGTAAATGCTCTGTCAACCATTATCTACTGTCCTGTTAATTCTTGTTCTTTTGTTGTTCTGTTTGCGTAATAGTGTTTTTCTCATATTCTCTAACACTCAGTAACCCCTTGCATCTTAGAGGCTTTATATTTTACTTGGAGTGAAATGATTACAAAAAAAAAAATGAAGACTTCTTATGGCAAATAAGTTAAAAACTATTGATGGTATGTTGATTTGTGGTTAATTTTAAAAAAACAATTTTTATTTAGAGATACCATTATAAACTGGAATGCAAAAGTTTTGGTCTAACTACTTAAAATGATTACGCACCTTTAGTTTTTATTAAGAAGTTAAAATTGTTTAGTAGTATGTTTTTATCACTAGTGTCATTGAGGATTGGAAAATAAGTTGTAGTGTTTTTGTAGGCACCATACAACACTGTTTTAAGTAGCTTGAAGCTGAAAAAAGACCATGAAGATCTATTGAATCAATGAAAGATCTAAGATTATAAAGTCATATTAATATGCAAATTTCTAAGTAGGAATTGTTCCCTCTGATTAACGTGAGTGTAAGGTGCCTTGGCAAGTCATTGTAGTTGAACATGAACATCCTTTTTGCACTAAAATCATGAATAAAATTTCTGTGGAAACAGAAATGAAGATTGTGATTTTGAAAGATGACTCAACAAGAGATAGCCAGACAGCTAGGAATTTCCAGAAATAGTGTCCTAACCATCTAAAGGATATTTTCTACTGGAAATATTTTAAGTACAAAGAAAACCAGATGGCCACAAGGTTAGACAAGAGGGATGAAAGATTGTGAGAGTCTCATTAGGCAACCCAAAATTAACAGCCAGACAAGTGAAGAGTGAATGTGATCTTAACAGTGAGGTTTCAATTGATACAGTACACAGAGTATTATGGAAAAACAACTTAAATTGGTGTATAGCAGCAAAAATAAAATAAAAATATCATTAACCAAAAAACATCTGGGTAGAAGATTGAAGTAGTCAAAACAACATCTAACATGGGATACTGGAAAGTGGCAAAAGTAATTTTTAGTGTTGAATACAAAATAGAGTTCTATTATAATACAAGAGAATATGCAAGGAAACTAGTGGGAGAAAGAAACAATGCAAGATACACCACAAAGATCTTAAAATTTGGAGGTGGACACATAATACTCTGAGGTTGCATCAAAAGTGATGACAGAAGAAAAATGGTAAAAGTTGGTGGAAACCTAAACTGTGAAAACTATATTAGTTTACTGCGGTCTAATCTTCTGCTAGACTACAGAGAGATTTTTTTCAGCATGACAGTGCTCTTTGCTACACATCAGGTTTCTTGTAGATGAAAATGTTTAACTTTTGGAAGACAGACCTATAACAGAGTCAGGTCAACCCAATAAGAGACTCAGAGTTTGTTGCACCAGGAGTTATATCCTCTTCCACAATGGGCATTCTGCTTATAGAAAGTGGTACTGACTATTTGCATATGAATGATACTGGGCAGGTATTAGTCAATAGCCAGCATGGGTCTGGGGCTGGGAGAGCTATATAACACCAGTTTTTTCTCAGTTGCAAAGTAGTGCTCTGAATGTGTGGATGTGCAGAAAACCAGACAAGATGAACACAAGACCAACATAAAGTTCTGATCTCAATATAATTGAACAATTGTAGTGGGAACTGAAGAAACAAGTGCTCCAATGAAAACCTCACAATTACTAAGAGCTTTGGGATTACTACCAAGAAAAATGTGAAAATTCCAATAAGGAAATCTGAACCTTGTTTCATTCAATGTACATTGTTACTCAAGCCAAAGCCAGCAATACTAATTACTAACTCCATACTTTGACATTTTGTAATTTCTGTAATAATGAAGATCACTTGAGAAAAAAATTTCCTTTAACTTTTTTTAAGAAATGGAGCTGAAAGATGAAATTTTCACTGGTGGTCCAGTATTTTTGTATGGTCTTTTTTCAGCATCACTATGCTTAAGTTGCTCTATCATGCAGAATTAACAAAAATGTGTTAACTTGTTTTCTGTCCCTTGAAAATCATAAAATGTACTGAGAAAAGCAGACTTTGAATGCTGATTAATATTCACATAAGAATTATTATCATAAAATCAATAGAATTTGTGTTATTAGTGGTTAAATGTTGACCAATTTGGTGGAAAATAAATAACCTTATTTTTGTTTTGTTTACATTTTTATTATACAACAAATAGATTTTTATAAGAAAAAGTGACATAATAAAAATAATTATTTAAAAAAGTTTCATGAATTAATGTCAAGATAACATGAAATAATATGAAAATATGCAACAAATGATGTTAATGGCTAACAAATTTTTGTTGACATGGTACATGAAATACACAAAACAATAAAATTTTCAGTTATTTTTATATATTTAAAAAAATTAAGTTTTGATCTGAAAAATGGATACATTGAAATGAATATTTAAAAAAAGATTCTTAACATTTACAAAGAGATTAACAAGCAAACTCATTTTTGAATAAAATTAACAGCATTACCTGAGTTTTCTGAATGTACTTCAACATCAACAAAAATTTGTTAGCCATTAACATTATTTGTCAATTGGTCAAAATCTAACCACAAATAACACAAATTCTGTAGATTTTATGATCATAGTTCTCATGTAAATATAAATCAGAATTCAAAGAGCTTTCTAAAAATATAGAACTTGACCATATTGGGTTATATGAAAATGTTAGCATATAGTGGCAAATGAGCAAATCTGCCATTATGAATTTGGTCCAACTCAGTAAAACCCTTGTAACTCAGGCCACAATCAAAAGTCCACCACAAAATTTTGTACATATCTTGCCATAAAGGAGATAAATTTGTTGTCAAATTTTAAAGAAAATATTTAAAGATATGGTTTTTGAGAAATCAAAGGTCAAGGTCAAATTATCTTCTTTGACCTTTAAACAAAAAAAAAACAAATAAATAGATCACCTTTTAGATCTATGTAAGTACTTTAAAATGGTATATAATTTAGCATTGTAGGTGAAAAAACAACTGAGTTATTGATATTTAAACTTTGTGACTATTTTCCAAAATTCAACTTTTTGGCAAGTTATCTTGGGTACCCTTTGACCTAGAGATGTAAAATAGGTACCATTCAATTTCTATCATGAAGCTCTATAAGTGTACCAAATTTGAAAAAAAAAATTGTGTTGGTGATGGTCAGACCCTTGTTGATTTGACACTGAATGACTCAACAGTAGAGATAGCAATTTATTCAAAATAATCTTTCCACTTCATGTCAGTGGAAATTTTAGTCTGAGTAGTCACAAGGTCATTTTCCTGGAGGTTTGCATTAGCCATGCTCATGGAAGACAAAAAAGGTTCTCAAAGATGGTTAAAAGAGAGCAGGTTTTGGAGGCATTAAAATTAACAAGCCATTTCTTGACCCAGTTAACAACAGATTGTTGGTAATTTTTTAGATTAGCCTCAAATTTCAACCTTATTGAACAAATCAGACTTACCATTAAGACAGGAGTAAATAATTGAACAGATGTATATATATTGAAGATTAGACTGAAAATTTTGGATAAAAATTCTGCCTATCACACTTACATAGAAAAAATGAGAATATTAGTCCAAATAACTCAAAGATGAATAACAATGACACACTTCAGAATTTCAAACTATTACAGCTAAGTTTTGTAAATACTTGCACACATACTATAGTGCTAGGAATAGCAAACTAATTCCACCAAATATTACTAATGCAAGGGGATCTTCACTGAATACTTTGCTATCATGGCCTTTTGCCAGATTAAACTTTGTAATTATATACAGATATCTAACATGGTGGATATTCTGTATACTCCTTTGTATACAAATACATCAATGGGAAAGGAAATTGCAACAATCTGAAGGACAATGCTGGTTTTAACCTAACTACAATACCTGCAATATACAAAAATATAGAAGGACCTGAAAAATTAACATCTGAAAAGACATCAGCACTGACCAGGATGAACAGGAACAAAATTGCCAGACCAGATGGCCTTATAGATATGCTAGCAGCCTTTGATGATTTTGTCATTGGCAAGATTACAGAAATAATAAATATAAAACAGTGGTGACATTACAGAAAACTTTAGTGAATCCATTTTCATAGTGCTGCCTAAAAAGCCAGGTGGAAATAAATGTAAGCTTCATTGGACAGCCTAATGAAATGAAACTTCAAGACAAGAACTTTTCAGTGTGTGTGTGTGTGTACATTTGGGCAGCAATCGTTTTTTTTTTGCATTTTGTTGAATATGATGGATGCAAGAATAATTAAATAAAAAACTTACAAAATGTTTCTTATCTCTCATATTCAATAAAAGATGCATATTATATTTTATATACAGCAATCTGTTACTTGAAGGTTGATGAAATAAAAACAGAAAATGATTTTGTTTAATGCATTCTAAAACCATCAACCTAGCATAATTTATGGATCTCTCAATGTAATTAAGCAAAGAACCAGATTATTTTTTTATAAACAAAAACCTGAACCTCACATTTATAAACAAGAGAATCAGGTATACAAATTCCCTAACCACAAAACCTGTTCTCATTGGCAATGTTGCTTATTATTTATGTGCCTTTGTTACTATCATTACTGGAATAATTTCTCTTTGACACTCAGAACAGAAGTGTCAGTAAGAAGAAATGGTAGAAACTAGAACTGATAAATTTAAATGAAAAATACCGGTTGATACAAATTAATATGATTATAAAACTATCAGCATGGGTAATTCATATTGCTGATTTTAAAAGAACATAGATAAAGTCACTAAAATGGTGAGATAATGTTTTTATGATTTGTTCAAAGTCTAGATACCCAATCCTACAGTCAAACCTAAATCAACTACTAAAAATGAAGTGGAGACAGGGAGGGCAGATTTAACCAAAACAGCTATACTTCTACCTTAAACTAATAATACTTGTCACTGATGTGAATTGATGAAAAGAACAAAGACAGTATAAAGGAACAAAATATCTAGGATAACAGCCATGCAATAGAATGCAAACAAAAGAATTTATAAAAATAAGAATAAAGTGATGGAAAGAAATTAATTAAAAACAAGGATTTTAAAGATTTCTTTTTAAAGCCATATCACCTCGGGAAGTACGTAATCATGACTCTCCACAGATTCTGTTTCTTTATTAGCTGTGAATTGCCATGAATTCTTGAGAAAGATAGTGGAAAGGTTTCCTATTGCTTTCTTCACATTTTTTAATTCAGAGTTGTCTTCCTCCTAGACTGGTTGCTACCCAAGCCTAAAAAGTCCAGACTACTTTGCTATTTAATCCATAGATAGATTCATGCCTTCTCCAAAAGTGTTAGAATGAAAGTGAACATAACAGACTAAATCTGAATTTGAACTCTGCTATACAATTTTATTTTCCATCCTGATAAATATTACATTACCCACACATCTGTGGTTAGAATACAAAAAATTAATAAAGATTAGAATACAAACAATTTTTATATGATTTATTCAAAACCGAGATACCCAACCATACAGTCATACCTAAATCAGCTGCTGAAAAAAGAAGGGATTTAAAGATTAGAATACAAAAATAAATAATTCACTAACGGGAAAAGACATTATCATCATTAACATGTGGCAACTATGACAATACCTAACAGCTACACATATCAGGCTCAGTGGTACATAAGCAGGTATGTTGGCATCAAATATTACATTTTCTGTATTGAATGCCACAGTTATGGGAAAGAAGAAAAATTCAAGTGACTGATTAAAAACTAAATTGTTATGGTCATAATACCAAGTCAGAGCATTTTCAAAATGACACAGCTTGTGGTGTATTAATATTTAGTGAGTACTCATTAGCAGTGCTCCAAAGAGGCGAAAAATTACCAACTGCTGACAAGATAGTATATAGCCAAGATTTATTGAGGCAACAAGTGAATGGAAGCTTTCCTGTCAAGTATGACCCAACTGAAGTGTTACATGGGCACAAATTTTAGACAGAAGGAATGTATTGCAACATGTAGTATATCAATCCTTGTTGCATATGGCAAGGTATAGCTGTGAGGCAGTCATAGTACCCATGTTGACCATTGCCCATCAGAAAATATATCTTCAGTGATGATAAGCAATGAGCATGTGGGCATGAGAAATGGACCTTGTATCAATGGAAGAAGGTGGCCTGTTCTAAAGAGTCAGTTTTTACTGAATAATGTGGTTGGCAAGGTTTGTTCCTATTGTTATTCTGAAGAATCAATAATACCAGGATGCACTGCTAGAAAATAAGGCAGTGGCATGATTTGCACAAAATTCTGCCCAGAAATACTGGGTTCATTTATGCACGGGGGAAATTATATTTTTCATATGCCAACATTTTTTATATGTTAAAATCATTACAGAGCAGGTAAATGCCTTCACTTCAAGATTTTTCTACAAACATAGTGTCATCATTCAGTAGGACAATGTGCCTTGTGACATAATATGAGCCGTGCATGATGGATTTCAGCAACATGAAGACATCACTTTATTGTACATGCCACCAACCCTCCAGCTCTAAATACTCTTGAGCATTTGTGATGTGATGCAAGCTTGCTCTATATAATTTGCTATCACATAACTTGCAGCAATTAAAAAATAAACTGATAAAATCCTGGCACTAGATCTCAGAAGAAAACATAAATCTATACCTGATTGGGTAAAAGCTACTTCTTCAGGCACAGGGCACCAACACTTTAAACATGTGGCCTATAATATTTCATAACAGTGTATATAGAATTAAAATTCTTTAGCATCTGTGTTTTAAATTAAGAATAATTATGATCCAGAAAATTTCTTTTAATTAAATTATTTTTTTAGTTTTAGTAGGGAACAAAACATAATATAACTCAGAATCTATAACAAATCTAATACTTTGGATAATACTTAAAATCGTTGACTGGAACAGAGTAATCAAATATGGGTTAAGGTTTTTATTGTGAGATGTAAAACTAATTTCTTTTAGTTGACTTTCTGTCAGGGAAATATCTGCTTTGTCATTTACACTTTTATTGGCCTCCCTGTTTCAATCTTCATTTATGTTGACATTTTGTAATTTTATTAGTTTATAGTTGCAATAAGGTAGGTAGTGATAGAGAGTTGCAGCCACATTTTTTTTTTTTATTACAAGGTAATTCTCAATTTTTTTTTACTTTGATGACTGAGAGAAAGCCAAAATGACTATTGTTAGGCTTGAACCAGAATCAGTTGGTTAAATTTAGCCAGAAAAGTCAGAGCATCCACCCCAAGAGAAATAAACCAAGTTGGGCCAAGCAATGAACATTGTGTGCCTAAGAGCTTACAACAGGTTGAGGCAGCAGCAGTAGAAAAGAAGAAAGAGAAAGTGCTGGAGAGATGGAGGAAAAGGGAGAGTTGAAAAAAAGGTGAGTTGTTAGTCAAGTGAAGAGGAGTGAAATTAAAGGAAGGTTTGACACCAACAGCAGCTGGTAGGTTAGGCATCTAATTGTTGCCCTAATGTAATCTGACCATTTTGTTCCCTGATTGGAGGATGAAGTAATTCATACATCAATACTTGTATGTTTTTTTTATCAGCTTTCCCCTACCCTCTGTCTTTCTCTTTTGTTAAAATTTGTGCTGAGGGGGGATTTGTGTGCATTTCTTTGTATGGATCTCTTTGTGAGTAGATGCACAGTAACTCCGTAGCTCTAGTTCACAACTGAAAGAGCTTCCCTATCCTTTGGATGCAAACACTGACCACATTACGATCATAACCACTGCGACAAGTGAGAGACAGACAGCCATTTGATGTGCAGACAAAAGTCACAGTATATAATAAACAAGCCAAACAAAGTCTGCATTAGTCTGTTGCATGCTTAATTATATTTTACTAAGGAAACATTGAAAAAAAAAGGTTACAAAAACATTGTCACCCTTAAAAACAGTAAAACAAAAAAAATTCCTTCCTTGAATTTCTTATTCTTATTCTTTCACTTTAACTTTCACTTTAATTTTATTTACAAATACACACACACACACACACAAAAACACATTGTCTTCTCTCTTTCTGTCTATCCATCTTACTTTCTGTGGATTTTTACAACAAATCAAAAAATGAATTAATTTTCTGTTGGATGTTTATTATGTATCATGATACAGGTAAGAATTTCACCTTTTATGATTTCAGTTTTTATTTCATTTTTATTACATACCTTTTTCTTATGGTTTAAAATGGCACTGCTTAAAGTCTTACTTGTAAATTCTTTTAACAGATATATATATATATATATATATATATATATATATATATATATATATATATATACACACACACACCACAATCAAGAGTTTATATTATGGCATCTAGTAAAAAGATTTTGTTGCATTTTCTATGATGACATTCTCCTGATTACGATACATCTGTATATATTTGTGCAATTTTTTTAAGTTAATTTATATTGGTGTCTTAGTCAACTGTATTTATTTTGCTTTGTTTTGAGAATATGCTACATATATTGTTTTCATCACTAATGTTTTAAGAATATAAAACTATATCTCTTATAATAAAAATATATCATACCTGTTCATGAGGATCAAAATCACTTATTCTTTGAAAACTAACACAAAAAATGAATGGCATAAAAGTAATGGATTTGAAAAGTTTAGAAAAATCTGAAGAAGACCTTTTATATTCTATTGGATCTTATGAAATATTTTTTTGCTGAAGGAATAAAATAGATTTTAGCCTATAAAATATGCTGTGTAATTAAATAAAATAAAATGCTGTTTGCACTTCTAAGTAAACTTTTTTCTGGAAGTTAGACATTGTTTTATATTCACAAGCAAATTCTTGATGCTTTTACAAAAGTTTTTTTTTCTGTTATTAATTGGACAGTAAGCATTTTTAGTTGCTACTTCAATTTAATAACTGACTATTTAATCCGAATATTTGTGAGATAAATTGTTGCCACTTGCTATATATTTAAAAATAAATAGTTAACATTGTTATGCTTTAATAGTATATTCATTTATTAATCATAATTTGATGATTAAATATACAGGCAAAAATTCCATAATGTTTTTGCCGCTCTTTTTAAAAATATTGTGAAGGCTCACAAGAATATCATATTACTCTATTTTCAATTAAGCATAATTATTATTAATGCAATTACTGTTTTTATTGTTTGTTTCTTAATTGTGTCCTTTTTTTCTTTGTTGCTGTTATAGGTTAAACTAATTTGCCATCCGAAATTAGGATTTCAGCTTGGGAAGTACTTATACTAAATTAGAAGTAGAAGAACAAGAAAAGATGAAAACAAAATCTCCCAGCTATTTTCTTAACTATTTGCTTATTGCTCTAAAGTGCAGTTTAAGATCGTTAAAAAATTATTAAACTATAAGAGGTTCAGCAATATGTATATGATAGAAATGATTTATCTGGCTGAAAATGGTGATGTTTGCAGAGATATTTCTTTTGAAAGTAGTAATTGTTATTCTAGAGTTGTGGCAGGGTTGTTGCCAAATGGCATTTTTAGATTACATTAGTACTGGAAGTGGGGATGTATAACCATCATCATCATTATTATTGTAAGAGTAGTGATGGTGATGATGATAATAATAATAATGATGTATGTCTGTATATATGTATAATGTAGAAACCATTTGGCCACCAGCATTTGGCTTAGAGCAATAATTACTAACTGCTTTACAGCACTTAGTGATAACAACAACAACAATCACTACAATTTAATAGAAAATAAGAAAAGTGGCATATTCTTTATGCACATAGCATGTGGTGTAGTAGGTAAAATTATTTTGGCATTCACATAACTTGACTTTTTTGCTTCTCTGAATATATTTCTGAACAATATACTCTAATACAATATATACAATATATTATTCTATTAGAATAATCAGTATTTATTAAAGAAATGTATTTACCAGTTGTTGGAGGTTGGGGTGCTCATAGCCTAATTCAGTTCATACATGTACATATCTATATTTCCATCCATCCATCCATCCATCCATTTAATAGCTAGCTAGACAGGAATAAGCTGATGTAGATGCATGTGAATAAACTGGAAAAGATGAACAGACAGATATCAATAAACTGTGATAGATATAAGCAGAAAGAGTGATAAACAGAGGTATCTAGGAGCAAGTAGATATAAACAGAAATATATATGTGTGTGTGTTTGTAAGATAGGATAAGGAACAAATTAAAGAAATGTGACTAATATATATGTATGAATGATGACAAAAGGAAAACTCATCTTAACCAATGTGCTTCATCCCCTGAGGGACTTTATCAAGGCAAATGTAAGTATTTTATTTTGTAGCAAGTATTTATATACAAGAGCAAAAATGTTATTGGTTTTTTTTAAAAAATTATGTATATGAACACTCATAAATATTCATCAGGTTAGCTAAAAATCAAACAATTTATGGAGGACATGAAGGGACACAATTCAATGTCTAGTAAATTAAAGTAAGTGATTTGTTACAAAATAAAATCATTGCATTTGCCTTGATAAATTCCCTCAGTGGACAAAATGTGTCGGCTAAGTTTTCTTTTTGTCTTGATTTATATTGTCATTTTACAGATATACTCTATCTGAAATTTAGAGAGAGAAAGAAAGATAGTTACATTCTTTAATTTATGAGTATATGAGTTTAAATGTTTAAATTATTTTCTATTATTGGATTCATATTTCCTCTCAACTATATACAGATCAAAGCACTTTTTTCAACTTGATATGTAGTTTAAAGTCAAGGATTTAGGCATAGCAATATAATGTTAATTCATCAAAAATACTTCTGGTCAAACCTTGCAAGGACACTCTAATTATTTATCATTTTTATTAAATGGCAAGTATCTATACACAAAGAAAGAGATGGAAGAAAGATTACAATAGATAACCAAATCTTTTATAATCCAGCATCACATTTACATAATGCAATTCTTTGTAGCTTCCACTTCTATATTTTTATGGAATTCATTTGTGTTTATGGGTTTATTGTGTCAGAGGTTTGTTTTGACATTTTGCCATGAGGTTGGGCTGGCTATTACAGTAATTCAATGTCATTGTTTACAATGTAGGCTCTGATTAGTCTGGTGGTGTATTTTGGGTCATTATCATGAAAAAAGAGCTACAACCAACCCATATGATTTTGGGTGTATGATAGCATAACCTTATCCAATATTTCTCAATAACATGAATTCTTCATAATTCCCTTATTTTGATGTAATGAACTGATATATTTCACAACATGAAAACATGCCATGATACTCCATCCTTTGTTTTAATGCTTCATCTACTTTTCTTCCAATGTGTCTCCAACTGTCAGACTCAAAGAGGCTAAAATTTATTATTTCATGTCACTTTAGATCATTTTTCCAAAATCCATTCCTTATGCTCCTTGGCAATTTGAATATGTTCATTTATTCTTCAAGGAAATATGTTTGATTAATAAATGAACATACTATTTGAGTCACATATCTCATGACTCCAATTGTTTTAGGCAATTTCTTTTAATGTTATTTTCAAACTATATTTGTAACTTATATAATTTCTTATAGTCACAGCAATCATTTTCCTATTGCTCATTGAAGATCAATGTAGCAACATGATGGCTTTTCATAGTTGTCCACATCTGGAACTATTCTTAGAGCCACCATTTATATCTCAGATTGTTATGGAATTATAAGCATCACCTTCTGAACATCTAACTTCATAAACTATTACCCAGTAAGACTACTTAAGCTTATGTAGTTGCATTAATTATACCCAAATTTATGCTAACAAACTAAATTTTTGACCCATCACAAAAGAGAAAAAAATTATAAATAACATTAATCACCTTATTACCAACAAATAAATTGTAAAAGTTAATTCTGAGCAATCTCCTTAAACTACATTATGCTGTTATTTATCTGTATATTATAAATCTTATTTAAAGAGAAATGCATTAATATATTAATTATTCCTATAAAAACATTTAAAAAGACAATAAAATTGCTTTTTCTTACATATGGCCAAAAATTATATAAAAGAAAATAATGATTATTCTTAAAATTAGTTTATTCATATCCTTAAATCAAGTGATATCACTGTATATAAGAAATAAAGTGATAAATATGGACAGACAGATGTAAATACTCAGATGAAGAAACAGATATGAACAAAATGAGATTTTATAGAGGAGGATTTATAGTATTTGTAAAGCTGTGTACAAGCATTAATGAATATGAAATATGTGTGTGTGTGTATGTATGTTTGCATATACACATACTCGTCATGGACTTTTCAGAATGCTTGCTTTACAAACACATATACTCTATACCACTAAGAAGAAATAAACTTAATAAGTGCAATTGGGACTGTGTGTAGCAAATACATTTACTACTCAGAGGGATTTTACAGAACACTTACCTAAATAAGAGTACTTGCCAAAGAATAAAGGTTAGCAGATTTGACTCATAAGTCATTGTTTGGGAGTTTGCTTACTGGGTACCTCATTCTTTTGACCTTGTACCAGACTAAACTGTACTAGGTAAACAGCTACTATACTAGACCAAAATCTAATATTAATAAATAAGTGCATGTGGTTCATTTTGAAGCTATTTGTTAATGTAAACCATTAACACAGTTACTAATGAATTAAGGTTTTGCAACCTGCTGCTCTTTTTTTAGATTTAGATTTTAATAACTTTGGCCTAAACATTCAAATGTACCTGACATTAGTGTTGTGGACTTTGTAATCACCAGTCGAATACTGTTTCTACTAAGCTAGTTGCTGGTATGTGCACTAGTTAGTATCTAACCTACTTGTTGGGTTCATCTGGTAAGTTTCAAGCTCTCCTTGCTCCTCATCACTGTCTCAAGTCACTCCACTTTCTCTTGTTATTCTGAATCCTCAGCAGTTCAAGCTACTAAATTACTGAGTTCAGTTGTCCTTAAACTAATAATTTCCTTGAGGCTTCGAATTCAGTTTTCTAATTACAGAAATTCTTCTCACCCTATTTATATAGATATAGTTCTCAGTGTCAGCCAATTTGTAGAGATAAAGATAGTGATAGGTAAATTGACAATGTACATCAGCTACTAGTACTATATATATATATATATATATATATATATTCAATAAATTAACTTATCCAGTTAGCTGACTCAAGAGTTTCACATCAAAATGTTCATCAGGACCAGATATCTGATAAATCTGTTGAACTTATCACATTCCATATATATGATCTTTCTGAGTGAATGAACACTAATTCTATCAAATTTTACATTCTTAACATACTAGAATTCAATAACAAAGATAACAACAAGAAGGAGGAGGACAACAGTCTGCAAGCAAAAAGTGTAACTAATGATGACTCCTCATTTCAGAAATTAAGACAGAAATTAGAGTTCAATAAACTTATTAAACATCTGGCCCTGATGAGCATTTTGATGTGAAACTCTTGAGTCAGCTAACTAGATCAATTACTTGAACTTTTCTTAATTTATTGACTATTATAGCTCTAGTATTAGTTTTTGGCAGAAGTTCTGCTAACCTGAAAAACATGTAAAATTCTCATCATTTTCACATATTTTCTCAGTTCTAATATTCAAAATTCAATATAAAATTGCCAAATAAATTTTGTTAAATTCCACTAATAAAATCTATCTGACTTTTTACTGTATTTTTCTAATGTTTGAATATGATATATAACAGGATCTAAAGTTCATTTTTTTTCTGTTTTATTCAAGTACTTTTGACCATTTATGTTATTATAAAGAAGCAGATGTTTTCAGTATGGTAGACAAGATTTTGGGGGTACAGTTTGTCATTTTTTAGGATGCTGGAATTCAAATCAGCCCAAAGTGAAGTCATGTGTAAAGGTTCAATGGAGCTAGACTGCACCAGAAATGCATATATCAAACATTTATAAATATTATTATTTTGTATGTATATTAAATAGTTTATAGATACTTCAAAATGGTTCAAGAAATAGCAACTGTGAAAAAGGTGTTGCAGTATGTAAATTAATTCATAACCCACAATGTCACAGACACTTTTAAACTCTATCAAGGCTGGAAAGTGAAGACTGAGCAGTTCCATGCTAGATATGGCAGAAATGCACCATTTTTGGTTTGACTGGACTCTTGTAAAAATAGAGTATGGCAAAAAGAGTGGTACAAGGAATCAATCATTTTTCAAGCCTCTTCACCAATGTATATATGAGGTCTACTTGAGATCTGGGGTGAACTTGAGTCACTTGTAAAAACAATTTTGTCTATGAATTCTCATACTTCTCTGGGAGATTGCATCTCCAGTATCAACAATAAAAAAAAAACTACATTAAGTTCTTACATTGGCCACATATACACCACACTCTCTCACAGAGTAACTTGTCACCTGTAACAACACAGTGCAATTTGTGTACATATCAATTATCATATCACAAACAATCAAAATACAGAAACAACCCACATTAAATATCATCTATGGCATGGTATTTTGAAGTTTCTATAAAATATTTAATAAGCACAAATAATACTAATAATAATATATAAATATATATATATAAATGGTCTAGCTCTATTTAACTATTACACATGACAACACCTTTGACTGATCTAAATTTCAGTGCCCTAAAAAACACCAACATATAGCCAACTCATCTTGTCTACTACCCTGATAACACCCAATTCTTGGGAATAACTGAGATAGTCAAAAGTACTTGAAAAACATGAACTTTGAACAGTTTATCCACAAATTTGATCCATATCATTCAAAAAACAGTTTATCCATAAATATGATCCATCTTATTCAAAAGCTGAAAATAAGCAATAAATGATTAAGCAGAGTTTATTGGTTCAGTTTAACAAAACTTATTTTGGTGAATTCTTGCTGATATTTTTATCCATATATGGGATAATAATATATAAATTTTCATATATCAAAAACAGTTTTGGAGGAAAGAAGTATGACAAAGTAGAAAAAGATTTTGTGACACATTTTGTCCTTTAGGACTCCATCAGACTAAGTTTATGTTTATGTTGATGCAAATACTCATGCACATGAACAAAAGAGAGAGGCTTAGAATTTTAAATTTAAGATAATCTTTTTTTTTTTAAATAACCTAGATGATTTCATTTAGGTTCTTTTTGTTTATATTTTCCATTATTTTTATTATTAAATATCCCACATTTACTCAATTCCCTGTAATAATTGCCACAGGGAATACATTGGTGAAGCCTCAAGGAATTTAAATAAAAGATTATATGAACACAAAAGAGATCTTTTAGAAAACAACATATTAAATGCATTAGTTGATCACCATAACAAGACTGACCACAATTTTGCTTTAAAAATGCTACTCTAATTAAAGGAGAAAACAATTTATTAAGGTGAAAATGTTTAGAAGATGCTTTAATAGCTAGATCATTTACAGTAAATTTGTGTCTAGGTTCTTAGAATGTTTTAACATTCTTGGAAGATCTTTAATAAAAAAAGTGTTGGAAACATAAACAAAAAGAATATAAATGAAATTGGCTAGATTAAATACCCAAAACAAATATTAAAAAAAAAATATCTTAAATTTAAAATTCTCAGCATCTCTCTTTCATTCATGCGCATGTGTAGTTGCAGCAATGTAAATATAAACTTAGTCTGATGAAGTTTTAAAGGACAAGATACATCACACAAAACCTTTTTCCATTTCATCATATTTCTTTCCCATTATATATATATATATATATATATATATATATATATATATATATAAAATGGGTGTATTTTAGCAGCAAATTTTCATTTAGGCAGGTTTGGTTGAAGACCAATGTAAGAATCTTTAAAAAATTTCAACAAAGATGTTTAAGCGTTCTTTTTTTTTTAATTTTATGCAGTTCTGACTATGTTTCTGGTTTCAGAGGGGAATCTGGGCATAAACTCTCTAATGTTTTCTGAGAGCTTTGGGGCTTTCATAAGCCATTATAAAAGACTTGTTTTGTGTGTGGGGCATAGGATTGTGCCTATATGTATGTACTCTGACTACAACTCATGATACAACAAAAAAAAAATCAAAACATATACAAACCAATGTCATGTACAAATTCACTTATCCACTTGAAGAATATATCTCCAGCAATAACAATTAAAACACTAACATTGTATATGCAATCACTATGTTATTGAACTGGTTATCACCAATTAAAACAACAGGAATTATAAAAAATCTGACAAATACGTATAACACACATAGGATATACCCACTTAAACTGTAAAAATTAACTACAAATGCTATAAATCTCAACAACAGACAAATAATCCAATGTTAATAAAGCTTCATTCAACTTATGAACAAACATACTAAAAATATTTTACAATGAAACCAGAAACTGATATATGAAAATGAAACTTGAAAAAAAATCTGACATGACATCCACCAACACATGAAGACATGATATGACACTCAAAAACAATATCTTTCTCAGCATATTAAAATATATTTAATGTCAAAATCTATAAAAACTTTTGTCTAGATTTCATGGGATTTTACTTTAAAAAGTAAAAAGCCTACATGTAAGGCATGTATTTTGCACAAGTTTGGCCATTTTGGGCAGTTGTGTAAGCTTCACTTTGCAATACCATTTGGAAGTGATAGTCTTGTTTGGAGCAAGCTATCACACTATATAAATAGTTGGTGAAAGGAGAAAATTTAGCTTGATATCAAAGCTTTAGATTGGGAAATACAGCAGCTAATGTCTAAACTATAGTGAAATCTTTGTAAAGCTTATTAACACTCATTTTTTCAAAATGCACCCCACAGTCAAATCAGCTAGTTTTTAGCAAGTGACTCTCAAAGCTTAGACCTGGATTATTTCTTTTTGTATTAATTCTGCTTTGAAAAATAACTGGATTATTTTTATAACATGCTTTTTCTAAGTTCATAGAATACAAGTAAATGAAAGAATTACATTGTTATAGTAGAGAGAGAAATATGTTTTTGATAGTTTATAAAATCCTGTTCGAATGTATTTAGTGTCAGTTTGCAGTGTGACAGTATAAACTATAAAGTAATAACATTCATGAATCATGAATACTGTGTCCAAGTTACATATAAAGAAGCAATCAAAGAGTCATTCACATAGAATCCCTGCCAAAGAGAATACCAATTAATTTGTTAAGGTGGTGTGAAATCTTGGGAGTACTCAAACAATGCATAAGCAGAATAAGGTCTCAAATATAACTTTTTCTTTTATCAAGACAATGCAAGACTACATTGCAGTCAATAAATGGTAAAATTCACAGTTGTTGCACTTTCTGTCCAGTTCAGATTTGATACCACCAAACTTTTGGATATTTTCACAATAGAAAGAAATTTTGAAAGGTGAATGTTTTGGCAAATTAAACCTTCAATCAAACGTTTTTTTTTTCTCTTGACACCACCATTACTGCATGCTCCCTCAGCAATGTTTAGAATTTTAATAACAAAAATGTTAAACACTATTTAGTTATTAAATTATTTATTTACAAGTTTATAAAAATATGTGAACATTTTTTATCAATGCCAAAATTGAGGTTGTTCTGCACAAGTGGATCCAAAGTAAACCAAAAACTTTTTTCATGGGCAGATTGAAAAAGTGGAAAGAATGTTTAGACAATATATAGTACTGAACAATAACCATGTCATTTTAAAGAGAAATAAATTGACTTCATTTTGATCTCAGTTTCATTGTTCTATTTCATCTAATACTTGTTTTCTATGATAGAGATCAACCCTTATAATTCTTTCAATATTTTTTCAATATATTACTTGATTAAAAACTAATAATGATTTCTCATCATCTGATTTTTTTAAATTATTGAAGATTTTTAATAGCACATTCCAAACATGAAGTCAGGAAATATTAACAAATATAATTTTATGAAATTCTTCTTGAATAATAAAAGGAAAAGTTATTCAACATTTTCTGAAGAGAAAGTTAATTTATAAACTGAAGAATTGAAATAAATTTATACCAATTAAACTAAAACAGTATATATTTATTCTTTGTTTGCAGACAGCTGAACATGATAGAAATTATAGGCTTAAATATGAACATCAAATTTCTTTTAAAGTGAACATTGGGTTGAAACAAATTTTCTGTCTTTTTTTTTTAAGTTGAATTTACCTCAAGCAAGGTAGTAAAGCCACTAAGACACAAGGGGTTACTGGAAGTGGAAGAATTAGAAAACAAAACATTCTGAAGGAGCAAGAACAATAGAAGAGTAATCAGGAACACAGAAGATAACAATTAGTATTGCATTTAAATTTTTGAAGATCAAAGTTGTTTGGAACACATGGAACCGGAAGAGAGTTTCACAAGTGTTATGATGTTGATTTGGGGTTAGTAGAGACAAATGCCAAATAACACGTAACAATAAAAAGGGTTTCAATAGGTTGGTAAAAAGGTACAGAAATCGCCTGAGTAGTCAATAACTAGCTCAGCTAAGAACTTCTCTGTCTGTCTTCCCCATGTCAACTGACATGCCACTATTTAAAGTCTTTGTTCACAGACGCAGACAAGTTCATCTTCAAGAGGGGTGGTAGGTTTCCGACACAACAACAAGCAAGAAGTGTGAGAAAAGAACTGTTAGCATAGAACTTTTACTGTTACATTTAGTCATTTCAACTGGAAATTGATGAGACCTTGTTACCAATCTGATACAGTGCTTAAATCCATAAAGTCTAGGTATCATAGTGAAGAGCTCATCCGAACAAATACCATGAAAATATTTATAGAAAAGTCACAGGGAAGCAACTTTATGGTGGTGGGAAATTGACTGAAGCTGAGACGCCAGATCAGGAGCATTAACATTGCTAATTCCCCTTTGGATTTTATCAAGAATCTCTAAATATATAGCAAGAGCACAGGACCATATATGGCAGCAATATTCTAAGCATGAGCAAATGGTAAACATTGATTCTGGAGAGAAAAATCATCTAGCATGATATAGTGAACCAGCTTATTTAGCAGCAGACCTAGCAATGAATTCAATATAGTCTTTCTACTTGATGTCAACTGATAATGTTAACCCAAGAAGGTGCAACATGTCACTCTTCTGAAGGTTAGCATCAGCCATGCTGATGGAAAGCAGAAAGAGGTCTTTCAGATGATTAACAGAGAGTAGTTTAGTTTTAGGGGCATTAAAATTAACAAGTCATCCTTTGACCCAATTGACAACAGATTGTAGGTTGCTTGTGAGATCAGCTGCCAATTTGACCTTGTTGAACTGATAAGACTTAGTATTGAGACAGGAGTAAATGGTTGTGCTCTCAGCATAGATACCAAGTTGAGAGCTGATGTCATCAGGAAGGTTGTTAATGAAAATTAAAAACAAGGTGGGACCAAGGATAGGGCACTGGGGGACATGTTCATTAGTACAGAAGGATCTAGAAGAATGAGCATTCAGGACAACTTTCATTTCATGATTTTATCAGAAAGACTGAATTAGTTCAAAAATTCATCAAAAGACATCATAACTTTCAACTTGTGAAAGAGACCAGTATGCCAATTCCTGTCAAACACTTTTTGTCTAAAGCAACAGCCTAAGCTTCACCATTCTTATATAAAGCTTGAGGGACATATTCCACAATAATTTTAATACATCAGCAGTTGACCTAGAGAAACACAAGCCATATTGAAAGAAGACACTGTATCTAGTGATTTCATGTCATAACTTCTCATTTTAAGGTGAGTGTAAAGCTATGGTTTACAGTCACATCATGTTAAAACACTTGTTCTCAACTGGTCACCAAAGTTAAGCCTGGTCAGTACTCCAATGGTTGACTACTGGGAAATACTCTAGGTACTATGCAACAGGCCTAGCAACCCAGCAATAGATACAATCTTACGACTTATACTAAAGGAAGACCCTGATATGTGGAGGTGCTTCTGGACTGACAGGTTGCAAAATCTACCTGGAGTTGGGTGCAAGAGAGGGTGAGAGTATTAATCCCTAACCTTATAAAACCTACAAGAAATAATATCAAAATATGGGACACTGAAGAGAAGGGTATAGATATGACTCTCATCTGACTTAAAACAGCTTTGCCAAGAAGTGACAGAATTATTTATAATTTCTTTTGGTTTGAGACTGGGGAGAATAATATGATTAACTTATTTGTTTCAGTCTTGAGCAGGTCACATGAAAATAAAAATGAAAGTAAAATACTTTCTTCTTAACCTCCCATGAAAAATAAATATTTAGTAATTACAATGTTAAATGAAGATATAATACATAAGGTTTTGTTTATATTAGATGTCTAAATTTCTTGTATGCCTCAAAAAATAAAAGATTGCCATTAGCAACTCCACTTACAGTTTCTTCATAGTTGTCATATAACTGTAAAGACTTTGTTTACCATTGTCACTCAAAATGTTCCCCTATTTCTTCTTTGTCATGTCATCTAAGCCTCTTTTTCTTGCTCTTCCATGCAACTTTGTTGGCTTTCTTTCTGTAAATAATTACATGGAGTTCTCTTTTTCATCCATGTTTCCTTGTTATTTTATCACTTTTTTAAATTTTTATTTTTTACTTTTTGGTTTTATTTTACTCTTTGTGATTTTGAGATTTTCTTCTTTTTGTTTTCCTTATTTTCTATCCTTCTTTTCTGTCTTCCTCTTTTTTCTTCTTTCCTTTTTTTTCAGGCTCATTTTTCTTTTTCTTGTTTGTATTCCCATTTCTGTTCCTCTTTTTTTCATTCTATGACAGCTGGCAGTTTACCCCATATTTCACCATCATTACTTTAAACATATCTCTAGATGGCAATATTTTACATTCAATTTATTTTTTTTTTATGCAAACAATTTTCATTCTTCTCCCACTTTACATTTCACTCATTCCAAATTACTAAATTCTTTTTTTCCTGCTTCAATTACAGTTCCCATAAAGCAAAACACTCATGTGACTAAATAAAATGGTTCAAATAACTGCATCATATTTTTTGTTCTTGGAATATGGGTTTATTCATTTTTTAATAGCTGTCCAATGATATTCACATTTTGAACAAAGCACTTGTGAAATGATCCTTTTTCCAGTTGCAAGTGATGTGAAAATAATGACAATATGTTGAATAGATGTAATAGCTTTCCAGTTTTTCATCATTCTCTCATTGCATTACAACTACTACTGTGTAGGACTTTAATAACATGGATTCTCACCAGAGGATTCATGTTTAAACATGTTTAATGTTCTAATCTACTTTGCCTTTTTGAGAATCACATGATATTTTTATACTCTTAATTGTGAGGATTATATATGAATAAACAATGATACATAATTTTTAAAAATTATAACATTCTTCCTATATATATATGTGCGTGCGTGTGATACAAAGTAGAAAACATCATTTAAAATAAAAATTATATCTATAAGATAATACATATATATGACACCCAAAAGTATTGGTGATAATTTCTATCTTGCTCCTAAACTAAAACTTAAGCTGAGTATAGGAAATATTTTAGGTACACTATTTATAAGGAGAAATAAAGAAATGTTTGCCTACACATAAATTTATTGACAAATAAAACAAAATAACATGCAAAAGTGTTGAATACATTTGTGAAATAGAGATGAGGTAAAATAAAAATCATATTTTGGGATTGAATTCTATTAAAAATGATTAATTTGTAAATTCCTGCCAACAAATCAAAGCATGTCATACACCATGAGTGACAACTTCCAATATCTATTGTGTAAGTTGAACAATCATTAAATATTTGGTTTTCATAGGGCAAAGTAAAAAGAGCTCTCCCAAAAATATTAAGGTGATAATTGGTCATCATATTCATGGAATGGAATATTGAAAGATATCCAGTATGCTTCAGATGCCCATCAATTAGAGCAATGATTCAAAAATGGAAGTAACATGGCCTGACTATCAATCTCCCTTGAAAAGGATGTCTTCATAGAGTAAGTGAAAAAGCAGTTAGATCCATTTTTGAGAAAATAATGCACAAGCTATTCACAACCTGAAAAGAAATTCAAAAGGATCTGCAGGCAGCTCGCACAAAAGCTAGCAAAGATACGGTAAGTCAGACACTTCACTCAGACTGCATTCTTGGATACCTAGGAGGGTCCTTCCACTGAAGCCTATCATCATCTCAAGAAGAATGTTTTCTTCTGGGGAAAAAAAAATGATGGTCTCATGAAACTAAAATGAAATGGTTTGACATATGTATGGAGAAAAAAGGCCATTTCATATAACTTCCAAAATGTTCTGACAGTTAAACCTGGAGTAAGAATGATTGTTGATATTTACCTTAAAAGGAAAAACAATTTGCAGGAAAAATATTTTCCTACTTTTTATGAATAGGTTGATTAAAACTTTTTTAAAAATTTTAATTTTTTGTAATTACATGAAGATTTACAAATACTGATAAATGAATATTTTAAATATTATCATTTAACTATTAATTGTCTCCACCTTTTATAGAATTAAAAAAATAGCAACAATAAATTTATCTGGTTAGCCACTATTGTCCATATGTAGTTTATGAATGTATATTATTATAAATAAGAGATTTTGATAATTAAACAATGGTTTGTATGCAAGTCATTTATGTTATTGTTTGTGAGTTTTGTCCTTATGTTAAAGTCTATTCAATTCCATATATATCTGTCATAAAACAAATTTTAGTTAAATAATTCTGTTTTATAATTCTACAGAAGAAATAATACCAACATTTATCAAGTAAATATCCACTATTTCATCTTCAGTTTATGAGGTATATACAAAAGTTTTTTGTTTATGAACAATGTTTTCCTATTAAATATTCAACCTCACATTTTAACAAAAAAAGAGGGTACTGGGAAATTTTTCACACACATAATTATATATATATGTGTGTGTGTGTGTGTGTGTGTCAAGAAGATACTTCACTGCATCAATATGACAGATTTTAGAAGCATGCATATAAACTTACTGGTGAAATACTTGACCATATTGGTAAGCAAGAGGCAAAAAATAACCTTACAGTGATATGACTAATTACAGAAGCAATTATGTTAGCAGATGAGTAGCATCATCTACTTTTAATATCAGTTTGTTGATAGAAATAATGTTCAGAATGAAGACATGGTTTTTTTTTTTTTTTTTTTTTTTTAGATTTCATCTGTATAATATTTTATGTTGCAAAAGATAATGTTAGTAGAGATATGATGCGTGAGTTAGAATGCTAATAGGCAAAAAGAGACAAAAACAGTTTTGATATCCTAGCAGGAAAAAAAAAGTTTGGTTGGATGCAAATGATTGGTAGGTTCTTGCAGAAATAACAATTTAGATACAGCTGTTACTCCCATGTAGCATACTTCTAAATCTGCAAATATGTATTCTCATCCAGTTGCCTTTGAGTCTACCCTCATAACTATCACTGCCAAACATGAGTCAGTGTCTTGATCACCCCAAGAGCAGCTTGAAGGTTATTTCAGGTGGCCATCAAGTACAAAGCTGAAAGTCTTTTCAGGGTCTTTACACCTGAAAGAAATTGACTATCAACTTTAAAAAGAGATTTTGCTTTTATTACTAATGCAGTTGTGAATATTAAGTGGAGAAAAATTGTTTGCACTCAGTAGCAGTTCTGTAAAGTAAATAGATGAAAATAGTTAAAAATTCCACAGGTTACCTATGCAATTTAGGAACTGAAAACCAAGAAACTAATTTTAATGATGTGTATGTGTGTGTGTGTGTGTGTGTGTGTTATTTACACTTTGTGACTTATTAATTCTAAAATTTATACATATGCTTGATGAAAGAGGGAATGGTCTCATGGTATATAAAGAATATGTTCAATCTAGAGACTGCACTAAATACAGAATAGAGTGTACCTCATTGAACCTCATTTACAAAGAACTGCATAAACTGTTTAGAATTCATAGGCTCCACAGAAATAACTATTTAAAATTGGTTTTATAATGACATTTATGAAACATTAAGATTTTAATGTTATGCAAAATGAAAAATGATTAATGTTAAGAAAAATTTTTAAATTAACTTGAAATCTGTCTTTTTATCAAGTTTACAGTAACTTGTTCTCATGAACATGACCAGTTCCACTTATAGGTTTCTCTACAATAGGTTTTTTTTTTAAATAGAATTTGGATGATCATTTTCACTCTCATCAGGAATAAATAGGGCAATATATATATATATATATATATATATATATATATATATATGACTGCATGGATAGTAGTTTGTAACTTTTGCAATCTTCATATTAAGCACTTTCCACTAAATACCGCAAAGATCACGAAAGTCTGAAACCCAGGGTTACAAACTACTATCCATTCAATATGTTAGCTCTATCACTGATATTGAGCACTTTCCATTAAATGCTGCACATATAAATGTGTGTGTGTATAATATATATATATATTTATTTGGGATAATGATATGTACATTTTTATTTATTAAAAACAATTTTGGAGGAATAACGTATGACAAAATGTAAAAAGGTTTTGTGTGATGCATTTCAGCCCTTAGGACTTCATTGGACTAAGTTTGAAATAAACATAGTTCAATGTAGTTCTAACATCCAAAACTGTCATACAAAAACTTTTTCCTCTTTGTCATACATATATACAAACAGTATATTTAGATAACAATCCTTTATTTAAATATATTCTGTTGAATATGGCAGTCAATGAATGTCTATACCACATGTATATTTTCGTCTATAATGTTTTGCAAATAGATATATCAAATAAGAAGTGAATCTTTCCCTAATTCAAATATATAACCTGGAGGTAGCCAGGCACATGACATATCCACTATGTAAACATTCTTCAGCTTAAATAGAAAGGTAAAAATTAGCTTGCAAATATCATACAAATTTAGGTAGAGGTACTACATTGATGCAAGGCAGAAATGCTGATCAATGCATAAATAATCTCATCATTATTGATGGGTGTTTAATATATATATATATATATATATATATATATATATATATATATATATATATATATATATATATATATAAATAAATTCATATGTGAAAACCTAGTAAGGACAAAATATGCTGTAACATTTGGTAGGATGGCTGAACTAGTGCATGTATATAGATAGATAATCATTGTACTTAACTTGCTTATATGAATTTTGTAGTAACAAAATAATTCTGTCATTTTAATGTCACTTCATTAAATATTAATCTTATAAAACAAAATATGAAAAACAATGGAGCTGTTCAGTATTTTAAAAAATATGGGCACCTAAAATTTGAGGTCAGGTAAAAAAAAACAAGAACGAAAAACTCTACAGGATTCATTAGTAAATATTCAGGTAAGATTAACATAAAAATAAAAACAAATAGGATTTGTGAGGATCTTTTAGAAAATCAAGAGGAGGAGGATTAAATTTATAATTAGCTGAAATCACAAAGGAAATAATAAGCCTTTTGAACAAAAGGTGAAGGTTGCTCTCACTTTCTTATTATCATGAACAGCATAATATAATGAAAGGTTAGTATCAAGAGAAAACTCTTCATTTGCTGGTAACCACATAGAAGAAATAATACCAAAATAGCTTCTATGAGAAAGGGGAAAAAATCCACCATTCCATTTTCCAATTTAAATATATGTCTATATAAAGATATTTTATTATAACAATGTTACCAAGCAGCCAGTGCTACTTTTGGTTGAAATTTATCAAATCTTTCTATTAAAACAAATTTCCAGGAAAATAGGTTTCTCAAGTCAAGTAAGTGTTATTGCCTTTCAAGAGGTATACATATAAATTTACTGAAGAGGATATATTGCAAATGAAATATTTTATCATAATGGTAAGAAGAAATAACAGACCTACTAGTTTTAAAAAGTTTACCCTGCTACCAAATTTTGTGAAAGTATTTTTCTCAAGGACACATAATGAGGAAAGAAGCCTAGAGAATTTAACATTCACAGGATGTATAAAAAGCAAAAGAAGCAGGAGGGAAACAGTGAATAACCTAGTTAATGTGTTTCTGTAAATGAATGAGAAAACAGGATCAAAGAGAGATGGCAAAGTGTCAAAATACAGGAAGTTGTGGAGACCTATGATTACCCACCTACTTCCCAAATTCTGACCAAACATCAGATCTTCATTTATTTCATTGAAAGAGCTTCTTGGTTAAATCAAGAACTTTACTGCACCATTGTCACTTTTAGACTCAGTACAAAAAATAAAAATAAGTGAATAAAATTTTTAAAGCTCTGTAGGTATAAAGGCTTATTAGATTTTTACAGCAATCATGGATAACCTATATGTAACTATATTTACTTTATGTGAGTGAAGTCAGTTTTAGGATTGTAAAATCTAAAATTGTGACTATAATAACTGTTACTCCATAACAAAAGAAGGGTGAGTTTTACATTTAAAAATGATTTTATTGATGCCAATTTCTTCAAGTATTGAATTACTAAAAATGTTTTATAAGGTAATGAGTGAAATTTTTCCAGCATTTTTTTTATTTGTTTTATGCCATAATTAAACAGACAATATGAATCTTACTTATTATAAAACGCAGGTTGTGTGTGTGTCTGTAACGTTTATATGTTGGATCGAATTTCCTACATTTTTTAGCCGATTTCAACAAAACTTCACAGGACTACATAAAAATACCTTTTGGTGGTTCTAACGGCGTCGAAAATGGGAAAAACACAGTTGTTTTTAAGAAAATCAATTTGAAAACACGATTAAGACACATCGTGAGAATGAAAGGGGACAACTCACCCACGAAAATGTAAACAAAAAGAGCATAGCATGATGAAAAAAGACGCCGAACTTGACGAAAACAAAATTTTATCGTCTAATGTTCATATTATTATTAAAGAGGAAAGATCAAAGTATTTTGGGGTATTTTTTTACATTTTTAATCGTTCCTAGCACGTCTGAAATTTTTGTTAAAAATATTGTTTTTTTTGGTCAAAAAATAGGGCAGATAATCATTTTCAATCATTTTTTCGATTTGATAAAAAAGATTAAAATCTTACTTTGATATTCTTTTAAAAGTCAATTATCATTTTTTCAAAACTGATTTTAATAAAAATAGAAATTATACTGTTTATTTAAAATATTTTGAACCAAGCTTAACTTAGCTTCTGCGCCAAAAAAATGTAATTTGAAAATAAAACAAAGCAGGTCATAACCTTTCGCGTCGATTGACGATTGACGAAAGGCACATTCATGACGTGTAGAGGAGAATTCTTTCTATGGATGGAAGGAAGTGAAATTATTTAAGTGAACAAATTATTTACCTTGTTACTTTTAAGGAAAACTTTCGGCGCTCTAATTTTTTATTTTTTTTTTGTACTTAGCTTTCATTTTTACGTTTACGATGCTTTATGGAAAATATAAAGAAATTAAAAAATAACACTGTTATTATGGTCGATACTTGATCTATCTCTTACTGTTACATCCCCGGGCAACGCCGGGCTCTACTGCTAGTCTATAATAATTTCAATCATCTGTGAATAGTTTCTGAAAGTTTCATTAACATCTGACAATTATTTTTATTTTTGCAAGATTTTCCAAATTAATGTGTGTAAATACAAAAAAAACGCTAAAAATTATCTATGTTATTTACTACCCCTTGTTGCGACAAAGAGAAACAAGGTTTTTTAAATCAAAATTTAGAATATTCTAAAAGATGGAAAAATTTTAAAAAATAATTAAAAAAAAAAATTTAGTCTATCCTCTTCATAAAAAAAATAAGCATTTTGACGATAAAATTTTGTTTTCATAAACTTTAGCGTCTTTTTTCATCAGACTATGCTCTATGTTTTAGCGATTCTGTGGAGTTACTTAGGTTAAAAACCCCAGGTTGTGTGTGTGTGTGTGTGTGTGTGTGTTTCTTTATATATGGGATCGGATTTCTTACATTTTTCAGCTGATAAAACAAACATCCACTTTTTTTTTTTTTTTTGCAGGTAGTATTTCTTATTGTCTTGCACACTTTTTTTCTTTATTTACATTCAGAATGCTTTAAAAATTCCATTTACAAGACAATTGTTTATAATAAAATTCTATTCACCAATCGATAGACTCATAACGATTGTAAACAATGTTTTTGTTTGAGTTTGGCTTTGACCAATTCAAAAAAAAAAAAAAAAAACTAATTAAGACATGCGTGTCCGTCAACCTTAAACAATAATCTTTGTCAATTTTATTTTTCAGTCTTTATGATGGGCTCTACTGCTAGTAATATAATAAAGACTAGCAGAAAGAACACTTGTTTATTTTAACAATGTAGATGCATGAAACCGCGCTGTCAAATATTCCCTTCTCTTTTAATTAAATTAGGTAAAGAGATACATTTGAAAGTTTTAACTACCTGACTACAAGATTTTAAAAAACTTAACCCAACTACAAATCAAATATTTTAGCAATCCCAGTTGCAACATTTCAAGAAATATGTTATCAATAGCTTTTATTATCATACATACACACATTAGTATTCCATATGCATAAAGAAGATTTAATTTATACAATAGCCAACTGAGAACACAAGATATGATTTCTTTGGTTATCTAAATTTCTAAATAGTTGTAAATATTTAACATACAAAACTAACAAATTTAGAATTTCTCACATGATTCTTCTTCAATTTAGGTCATGTGAGTATCAAATTCTTGAAGCTCTCTTTTCTCATGTCAGAAATTTCAAGTCTCTCTCTCAAGTACAGATGTCCTATTTGTTCCCATTTTTCTTAAAACATCCTTGTTGTTCACAAGTTTCCTGTATGGTACTCTCAGCACCTTTCTGTTGCTTCAAGTCTCCTCATCATCTGTGATGAAATTGGCAGCCATATATTGATATTATATAGCAGTTTTGTGTAACTGAAGATAATTTACAATTGATTTCATTAAATTTCAATTATAATAAAGTTTTCAGTATTATTTTTATCCCTGGTATCAATTTATGCTTGTACTCAAGCTCTGAAATGATGTATTGTTATTATCCTCAAAATTATTCAAAATGCTATCCTCCTCTGATTTCTTTATCACAGCATTTCAGCCATTGCTCTCTTTGTTTTTTCTAGTACTGGTTAAAAGTCTAAGACAAAATATTATCATTTATTGTATATCTTTACTTTAGTTATTTTGATCCCAACATTTTGACAAGTGTACTCTTCAGCTTTTCTCATCTGTTTATCATATTTGATAATTTTCAAGAAGGTTTGAACAGAATTGTTTATTTCTATGTAAAAAAAAAAAAAGGTTAACACATGTGTTAAGACAGAGTCTAGATTTGTTTTTTAGATGAACTGAAAAGAAATTATCAGGCTTTAGCACTTGGATCTCTGAATTGTCCTAAATGAGAAGAAGAAATTAGAAAAAAAACAGATTATGATAGACAAAGATAGTAGATTCTATTTAAAGCTTTGTGAGGATTACCAGATGTTATATATATATATATATATATATATATATCCCAAGAAGGATGGAGAATGTACCAGCCAAATATGTAATAAGAACAACAAAGATGAGTATAATTGTTCAAATAAGTGATGGAATAATAAATATTTTGTACCTTGGCTTTTTACAGTAATTTACATGCTATCTCAATTATATTAAAACACTGATTTCAAGACCATGGACTGTGTGTGTGTGTGTGTGTGTGTGTGTGTGTGTGTGTGTGTGTGTGTGTGTGTGTGTGTGAGAGAGAGAGAGAGAGAGAGAGAGAGAGAGAGAGAGAGAGAGAGAGAGAGAGAGAGAGAGAGAGAGAGAGAGAGAGAGAGATGTACTCTTGTTTTATTCTGAGTGATGAATATTGCAACTAACAAAAATACTAAAGTCTTTAATTATGACATTATGGTTTTTTGGGTTTTTTTTTTTTTAATATAAAGTATATGTCATAGAATGTATGCATGACTTAGAAAAAAAAGTTATAGACTGTATTTATTGGTCAATAATAACATTTCTTGGATACTGTTTCTAAGCTTGTCCAAGTCTGGCAAAAGATCTCCATTGTAAAGTAATAGGGGAGTATCAAATTCATCCTGATCTCTTTGTTTTAGAGGTTTACAGAGTGGGATTTAATTTCTTATTGTTAATATTAGTGCATGAATGCAATTTAATATTCAAATGCATTTTATAGGCTGAAAAATGTGGTACTTATAAGATAAAAAATGTGATTTGCATGAAATATCTTAATCTTGGAGAGATTATGTGAATTCTGAATGAAAAAAAAAACAGAAAAGGAAAGTACCAAATATTCCATTTTATGTATTACTTTAAAATATAAATCAAATTGATGACTGTTCAGGAGTAATTGGAAAAAGAAAAGGAGATACAAACATATTATGAATGTAGATTTAGTGAATAGTTTAACAGACCTAAAAGCTTTAGAGATTACCTACCATTTACTCATCCTTAAGAGTATGTCATGTTGAGTGTCTTTTAAAAGTCACTTATTTTTGTTCTCAGTGTTCAATCAACTTTCAAAGATCACTGGATGAAATATACACCTGAGGGAGGTAAAATAATATGTTAGATGAAGTGTTTTTATTAAAAACAACAAAGATACTCATCAAAATATTATATAGAATATTAGTTATTTACCCAATATCTGTGCTCATAGAACTACATGTTCTTTAAAAACGAGCAAGATTTTTGGTAATAGTACTTTTAGAAGTTCTGAATGTTTGATTAAAGTGGAAACAACCATAATAATATAATAACTGCATATATTTTGACCACGTATTTTAAGTTCAAATAAAATACAAAACTAAATCATATGAAATTAAATAAAATATATGAGAGTGAGCAAAAGTAAAATAAAATTATCAGTCTGAATCTCAAATCATAAACTGTTTATGTAATGCATGATATCTCAGGTAGCATTTATAAAATAAACAAGTTAAAAGTTTCATTCACTAATAATTACATATGTAGTGATAAAGGAACTTCTAGTGCTATAAGGAAAATAAATCAATATGACAATTATCATTGTTGTATTTAGTGCTGACATTGTCTTTGAACCTGATTTTATATATATATATATATATATATATATATATTGTGTGGGCATTTATGTGTGGGTATATTTATGTATGTAGGTATTAATATGTATGTATATATGTACATGTATATATATATATGTGCGTGTATATATGCATACATGTATGTATGTGTATGTATTGTATATATGTGTTTACTTGTGTGTTTGTATGGATGAGTATATTTGCATATGTTTCATATATATATATGTATTTTATTATTATGAAGATGAATTAGATATAATGAATTTATTTTTTTATATATTATATTATTAATTTTTCACTCTTTTTTATATATATGATGATGACTGTTATTATACTGCTGTAAATTAGATGATGATGATATAAAACTTGATTTAATTTTAATGTATTTCACTAGCTGTCACTCCCCCCTCCTATCCCTGCTCATTGTGCTGACTTCTTGCTTCTCCTTTTTCTTTTCCTCACTTGTCTCTTCAATAATGTAAATCACCAGGAAAATTTTTCTAGGTCAAGAAATTATATTGCTCTGTATACAGTACATTGAGCTCTCTTTGTGGATCTTTTGTAATATTTTATATTAAAAAGACCTACTTGGATTATCCTTACCACTTATAGATTTGATATTATATTTATATACACATGTAAGGTTTGCCTTTTATTATTGATATCCACTCTTTTATTACTTCTCCTCCATTTTTCTACATAGACTTAGTAATTTTTGCACTAATAAACTGAATATTTCTGATTAAAGGGAAAGAATTGAATAAAGAAGTAGTGAATTATATCATTTTTGACTGAAAATATTAGAATGTTTTGGCAATAATCAGGAAGTGAGATAGAATATTAAATATATAATCTAAACATCAAGCTAATCCATATGAAAAAAAGAAGGGCTTAATTATATTTTGTGAAAGGATACAGCATTTTCTTCTTTTCACTCCTGTATCTCAATAGAAATTTAGAGAAACAATGATGAGCAAAAGTCAACCATTACAATAAATGCAGGAATTAGAAACAGAATTTGGGGAGGGAAACAGGATGTAATGTTTAGTATTGTATTTTAGTCAATAATTTAGATAAAACTATTAAAAAAATAAATGTGAGAATTACTGAAGTTGATCATTTTTCTTTCATGTGTCATCTTCTTTCAGTATGTGGAATATCTTGGCTCCCCATAACTTCCTGTCTATTATTGGTCTAAGCAACTCTTGCCCATTTACTGACTGTCTTAGTGGTCCTTGTACATTTAAAAAAAAAAGAGAGAGAAGAAAAGTGATTATAATAAAGTTTAGGAAGAAGACATGCTTCTTCTCAAGTGGAACATTTATAATAAATGTATTAGCTTATGTGGCAAACTTAATTTCAATGTGACCAATTAAGTCACTCTTGGTGCCTTGAAAATTACTAATAAGAAGTTTGAACAAGGAAAATGCACTCAACTTTGTGCAGTATTAAACAGGTTTTTCTTCAGTTGATGCACATAGATGCAATTGTCCAACAGCAAATATGTAAGTTTTTATCAAAGGTCATCTCAGAACAGGCACTCTTCAGCATAGATAGTCTATCAACTAAGTTGCTATTGGCCACATGGAACAATCATTAAAGACAGTTTTTGATGTTTTCAGTTTATCTGGATGTTCATCACATAGAGAGTTGACTTAGTGCAAAAGCTATAAATAACAGCATGTACAGATGTAAAAGAATTGAACAGAATTCTTGTGGTAATATGGAAGTGGCTATAGCAACAGGCATGAATGACATTGAAAGGTATCAATCAAACCTCAAAAATTCATTGCTAATAGAAGAGAACAACATACTAATTAAAGGTTATTTAACAGGCAAATTTGGTTATGTGGTAATTGATAGGTAAGAGACAGAATGTTTACAAACAGCCAGTTGCAATCCTGTATCTCTGCTTCTTCTTTAGAGTTATATTGAAAGAAAATACTAATTTCAAAACATTTAAGCTCTTCTTTTAAGTGTTAATTCTAAGTAAAAACATTTCAATCAAAGAAAGAGAAAGAAGAATATCTAAATAATAGAAATACAACAGTTTATAAGACTGGAAGTCTTCTTTGACATTAGTCATGTCTTCAGCTCCTTCCAGAATATCTCAATTAGGTTGAATGATTTGATTGAATACCTGATTTTTTAGCAATTGTAATTTGAATGACTTGAATTTTATTCATTAGCTTATATTACTTATATATTTAAAATTCATTTATTTTCCATTTATTTTAGATGTGGATGAGCTTTTTCATTTTAAGATACTAAAGTTTTGTGATCAGTATGTAAAATCTCTGGCATATCAAGGAATTGAAACTATTGGCACATCATGCCTTAAGGTGATCATGAATTCATGAACATGTACATATTTATCTTTTTAAGGAATTGTCATTCATATCTAATAGGATGGACAAAAACTATAGGAATCAAAACTCAAAGGATAAAAAGTTATTGTGTTATCATGTCTGTTAATTCAAAGAGGGCCAAAGAATATCACAGACAGAACATGCAGCAAATTGAGAAATTATAAAGAGAATAACAACTTTAAAGAAAATATTGATAACAATCATAAAGAAACAGTTGAAATTCTAGAAATGCATAATGAGTAAAAAATGCTTAGGAAATTCAAAACTCACAGTACACACTGAAGTCAAGAGAAACATCATGAAGAGATCCAGGTTCTGTTAGTTAACTAATGCCACCTCATAAGAATGACTGATTGAAATTCTGAAAATTATAGAAAACTGTGTGTCTTATGTTTTGCAATCATTCTATTTAATTGGACAAGTACTGTTCAAGAAGATTTTAATTAGAATGGAATGGTATGCAGAATTCCATAAGATCTGGCTACTAAAAGGTCATTAAGTTGACAATAATATGATTGTTGGCATTTATAGATAGGTATTTATCAAGCTTAGCTCTAGTCTGGCACAGGGCCACAGTGTTGATCATCTAGTGATGACCAAATTTACTAACTTGCTATTAACCATTGCTCTATTATAAACACTGTACATATGTATGTATATAAAAAAATAAATTCCCAGTATTTTTTCTTAAAAAGTTTTCTATTGTATATTCAGTTTGTAGTTTTGAAAAAAAGAGAGTTCTGGAAACTTTTTGTTTTATCACAGGCATGTCACAATGGCAATGGTAATATCAGCTATTTCCTTATAAGGAAACATTCAGCATTTATTGACTGAGGCAACCAGTACTACTGTTGTTTGAAATTTATAAAATCTTTCTCTTAAAACAATTTTTCAGTAAAATAGGTTTGTCAAGTCCTGCTATAATTGTTATAAGTGTTTCTTTCCTAACCATTTATTTGAAGTAGTGTGAAATGTTAACATCTTGATTATGTCATTATTTTCTCTTTGAGTTAAATTTGGCATCCATTTTAGCTGTTGTTGCTGTTGGAAGTCTTTTAGTGATGTGGTTTCTGTTATTTGGTGCAATTCTTTGTTTATAATTCTGTAGCACCAATCCACAATGGTTGGCAGAAAGAGAGTGGGTAAGTGAGAACTTGGACAAACAACTCTACTATAGCAACCTTACCTTCTCTGGCAGTACCAGTAAAATGCTGTTACTCCAAGAATCAACCTTGACAAGGACCAACACTGAGTAGGTAATGACAACAACAACAAAAATAATAATAATAAAACTGGCAGCTCTGCAGCACCTGAAGTAGCTGCATTGTAGCAAACCTCTATTTACAAATATACCTTTAATGCAGAGCATAATTCTTTTATGTACTGTGCCATATGTTGATTGTAGTTCATACAAGAAATGTCAAAGTATAAATACAGCTGCACACATACTGTATATCTGATGCATTTGACTAATTTTGACCACAGGTGGCACGGATTTATTTCATACAATTTTACCAAACTTTTGTTGGTGATATTCAGAAGCCTTGGGTTTTTGGAATTAATATAATACTCATATGAAAGGATCTTTGAAAAGATGAATCTATTACAATTATTGAGTTAGAATTCAGTTCATGGAGAGTGTGGGTGAAATACATCTGAGAAATATGTTTAGACTTATTAAATATCTCAAGATAAATAGGATATACAATATTGAAATTTTAATTTTATTACTATTGTTATAATTGAAGTGCATGACTATTAAAAATGAGGACATTTTAGCTGTCAGGAAATTTCTTCAAATTTATCTACTATTCTTTGTTGAGTTCTTGCAAATGCTAACAACTGATCAAATCACCTGATAGTGATCAGGGTTGGAGAATGTTCTTAATTGAAAAGAAAATCATTAATGGTGGAAAGATTATCAGGGCTTTATTACAGAGCTATCACACTTTTTCTTAAAGGCAACACACAGAAATGAAAATCCAAGTATAACATCATGAAGTTGAATGAATTAAATACACTATTTAAAGTAGATACTGATTCCAGTGGTTATTATTCATGATAAAAATCCAAGATTGTGAGTGTTGGTTTTCAAGGCAGACAAAACCACTCCACTTGAAAGATTGGTACAACTCAATCTTCCTATCTTCATTTCTTCTTATTTGATCTTGTGCCATATGAAGATAAGCTTAGTAAATACCAATAATAACTTTTAATAACTAGTAGTTTTTTTAGACAAGAATGATAAAACTTTGTGATAAGCAATATAATATACCACAACTAGGAAATTTGGTCTAGAGAAGCAGTAGCAATAATAAAAACAAAAAAAAAGAAAGCCTACAAGCAAAATGAAGGAAGGAAGGAAGGAAGGAATGTTGTAAATGGTTGGTTGATTTTGTTTAGGGACATATCAACCTCTGTGGGTTATTTAATGCTGAAATCTAAATATTTTGGACACAATTTTATGGCTTCAGCTAAATATATTTTTAATGTAATTGTATGCCTTCAACTACAGATAAAATGTATTATTAGTCATTTTGTACTTGTATTTTTGGTAATTCTACTATAAAATTGTACTGCTAGTTATCTACATAATAATTGCAAATGTCAGTGTGCCACTGTGTCACACTTTTTCAATTAAAAGAACACAATTCTCTAACTTTCAATAGCTCATATTACAGAAATTCTGGATTTCCAAGTTTTCATTACTGCAATTGTTTTTGGTGATATTTTTTATGTGATTTTTTGTGCCAATTTTTTTTGTACAATAACAATTTTTATAACTTGGAAATTAATTTGGGAATAATCAAAATTAATCAAAATCCAGTGAAAGTCACTCATGAAATAAAAATAATTGTTTGTACAGAAAGTAACGACTTACACACATTAAAATGTTTTCAAATTAAGTGGCAGCAGAAGAATTATCATTGAACTTTTAAAAGGTGAGCTTAAATATTAATGCGGTAGTTAAATGCAGCAATCAATTTTGAATTCTTCTGTAGTTTATTGTTGTCTATCGCATACAGCAGCAATATGCCTTGCAAAAAGAAATCTCCACCAACAGAGGATCAGATTGCAATGAAAAGAGTCAATGTATACATGTATGCATATAGATAACTGTGGAACATTGGAGAATACCTCTGAGATATTATGGAACTAAAATTTCAATATACTTCAACCATGAAGGGTAACTGACATGCCACTATGGTAAAAAACAAATTGTCAAACTAATTCTAAGATTGAAAAAATAGAAGAAATTATTTTATTCAAAAAAGATATTCTTGCAATATTATAGACAAATGTAATATTGGAAGAGTGGATAACATTGGTTATTGGCAAACAAAATGGAATTAGTTTTGGTTGTATATACATTTATGAATCATTTGAATATTCTGCATTTAGGTTGCTTTCTTTCAAAATTTTCTCAGAGATGAACATTTTAAAAATCAAAAATATTTTGGTTGATCCTTTCACAATACTTTGACAATGATGATGTTGTGACCACTTAATAACTGTGGTTCCAAAAAAATATTCTAATCTACATTTACCATCTTCTGCTCAGTTGATTTAAATATTTTTGTTTAATCAGGATGTGAGGAATACAAAACTGAAATCTGGTGCCTATTAACAGATGTAAAAATACAGTTTCACCTTTCATCTTGGAGTTTACTTTCCATTTACAACCTCAATTCAGGGTATGACAATAAACTACATCCACCAGCAAGGCCTTTGTATTGTCTTCTCTATAGTTTTGAATTGTCCTTGTCCTATACTGACTGCTATGCAAAGCTAAAGAGCCTAGTCTACTCTGTTATTTATCCCACAGTGGTTGGTGGAGAGAGTGAAAATGAATTCTTACTTTTCCTGAGAACATTAGTGGGAAGTGAAAGTAACTGACTAGAACTGAATTTGAACACAGATTGAAAAAATAGAAGAAATTATTTTATTCAAAAAAGATATTCTTGCAATATTATAGACAAATGTAATATTGGAAGTGTGGATAACATTGGTTATTGGCACACAAAATGGAATTTGCAAACTGTGTTCAAACTTTTAAACAGTTCTGATTAAAACTTCCTAACCACTGAAAAAAATAACATGCATCAAAATTGTTTATATGCTCATTTTTTTTAAAATCATTTCATCCTGAGCAAGCTGATAAAGTCACTAAGTCACAAGGGTTTACTGAAAATATAGGAAACTAAGAAAATGTTATTAAGAAGAAAGGATTCAAAGTGTTCTTAAATATGCCTTTATTTTATATTTATTTCAAATTTTATAAAATTATTCATTTATTTTTTTATCTGGTAGACTCAAAATTAAGACAAAACTTATACATGACATATTTAACATATATATTTGGAGCTGTTAAAATAGAAGGCACTATTTAAATATTCCTGATAGTGTTTGCATTCAACACCTTGTATGCAGTCAAAAATTATTTTTCAAAAATATATAAATGTCATGATAATTGTCTGGAATGTATGACACCCCCCCCTCCACAAAATACTAATATTCAAGAATAATGTAGTAAGTTTGATCCTCTTTGAGTGCTCTATTTTGACTGTGCCAGTCTAAGATCAGCTAAATATATTAGTAGTTATATAAATTTGATATTGTATTTTAATAATGCACAAATAGGTAAACATGTACACAAATGTAATATACAAAACATACTGACAAATCTCAATGTCCATCTAAAAGGTTTACTCTGACAAATTTTTAACAGAAACAAAACAAGAGAAGAAAAGCATATAAACTTACCATTGGCAAACATTTCTTTCTGCAGCTTCATTTCTGAAAAGAAAAATCAGATGAATTTTGAAGAAATAATAACCAGTTTAGTGATGAAATTAGTGAACGTTTTTTTACTATAATTGATATAGGATGTTTCTTTTTCTTTGCGTTAAAATCTATAAAAAAAAAAAAAAAACTAACAATAAAGCTCCAGTAAAAGAATACTGAAACCTTATCCAACTTATTACCCTTTTCCCCATGCCAAACAAACCAAATCATTATCAACTATCAAAACAATGCAAGAAATGTCCATTTCTATTTCTTTCTCCTATTTGCTCTCTTTCCTTCTTTACTTTTACTTTCTTCAACTCTTTCTTTCTTTCTTTTCCCTACTCTTTTCTCTCTTGGCCACTTGATTCAGTGATGCTATTTATCCAAATGTAGCACAGAGCTGAGTTTAAAATGAGTCCTATATGTACATGGGACCAACTCTATTGTCACTTTTCCTTTTAGGGAGTTTTCAGGTGGCAGGATTAACACCACCCAACCCCCAGGGAGAAGGTATTACCTAGGGAGGAAGACCTTAAAGATAAAAGGCCAAAAAGGGTTAACTTGTTGATTTGTTTCAAATGAAATGTTTAATTATCATGAGAAAGTGACAGATTCTCACTAGAATCCTCTCAATTGGATGAGTGATAAAACAAATTAAATGTTGAAGAAATAGGAAAAAAATATAACACCATCATACTTTCACCCCAGTTTTATCTGGTGGTCACTAATTGGAATTGAGTGACATCAAGTCTCCTCTGCAATCTAGCTCTCTCCCTAATAGTTATTCCAATCTCTTTGCACAAGTGTTTCAATGATTAAAACCTAAACAGTATCCTTCCTATTACACAATTTCTTCCACTCAAAGAGAAAGGAAATGAAAGGAATATGTGATGCCAGTAGGGATGATATTACAGTAAGACCTATAGTTTGCATATAATTTGTATATGTATACCAAATATCTGGTGTTTATCACTCGTTTTTAAGTGATAGCAAGAGCACTTTCTTCAGTTTTTGTTGCTGTTGATTTTATAGTATAAATGAATTGAAAAAGGCATGTAAGGATGGAGATTGTAAAGAATTAGTAGTGTTTGTTGATGATGGTTGAAAGAGAAGAGTATATACTGTAAAAATAATGATGAGTATAATGTTGGATCAACTATTTATTTCATGCATTTGCATGTTCAAACCAGAAACTGAATGACAGCAACTTTCCCCAAATCTTCATCGCCCTTCTTAGTATTCTCACAGGATTCAGTAGCATTGTGGTCTGGACACCTCAACCTTTTCTCAAATTTCTAACTCATAAAGTCTCCATTCTAAGAGAATGGTACTGAATAGTTTTTTGCCCAACTCACTTCCCAAACAGCAAAACATCATCATACTTTTCTACATATAATTCAAGTCACATTTTGGCAATTTCTACACTATCTTCTATGTTTTCTTCCTCTCCCTTTTCTTTTTACATATAGTGTTATTGTCATCCCTGGAGTTTGGAGCCGAATGCAAAATCAAAGTTTCTGCTCTCTTGATTCACTGAATTCCTTTTATTTCCAACCTAGGAAGGGTCTTGTTAACCTCAGTATTGATACTCTCCATGTGTTCATCACTTTTATTAAAATTTCTGCTTTGAACTTTAATTTCCAGTAATAATTCTTTATCTTCAGTTCCTTCTGCTTTGTGGAATTGTATTTGAGTATGCCAAGGTATTTGTCACAGACTTTGGTGTTATCACTCTGTTTTATTATCTAGCTGTTCTATTCTGTTGTCATAAGTCTTTGTGCATCACTAGTTGTATTCATTTCTCTCAACTGAACCCCATTCCTAGTAGTTCTTTATTTTTAATCAGCATTACCAGTTGTTTATATTTTCTTTGGAAATAATTTTAAGTCATCCATGTATATTATATGATTTTCATTTTCCTTCTTGCTGGTGAATTTATCCTGCTGTACTGTTTTTTTTTTTAAATTACATTCAGTGGTACCATGGCTACAACAGTTAACAATACAAATAAGGAACCTCCCTGGTAAATCACTCGTGATATTATTTATTATTTCTCTTTTATAAATGAAGCTAGGAAATTTGGAAATCAAATATTTTATTTCAAGTTATTTATTTAAATCTATAAGCATTTTTTTGTAAAAAGATTTGTACAAGTAGTTTTGTCACATTCCATTCCAAGTAGAATAGAAAAATCCATGAAATTAAGAGAATTAAAAAGATATTTTGAGGTGGTTTTTTGCATGTTTTTTTAGTGTATAATACATCAGTAAATAACAATGAAAATAGCAGAAGAAATCAGTGGAAAATATCATGAGAACTGATAGCCAAATAAGTGATGGCTAGAATTTCCATGTAAGTCAATAAATATTACAAGAATATCTTCTTTGTTTCTTCAATGTTTTCATCAATTTATTGGAATAATTCTTCAGAAGTAATTTTCATTCAGTGCTAAAAGTTAGCTGTTTACACTCTTATAATGTAACAACAAAATTCAACCTGACAATGGATAGACAAGATATATGCCAAAGTACTAACAAGAAAAAAAATTAGAAGAATTAATTAAATATTAAAACCAACTGATATCAAGATCTTGAACAAACAAGGCCAAAAAATGGGTCTCACCGAGTTCATTGTACAATTGAAAATGAAATATTCATTTCTTAAGTGGATATAGCATCAAATGCTAATTCTTATTTAATTTTTGCTTTGGTCAACCTTCACTGGACAATACAAAAACCAAAATTGAAACCACTGTTATTTTTGCAAGGTTCCATAAGAAACTGATTCAAACAAATGCTTTCAAAAACCAAATTGAAACTACTGTAATTTCTGTTATCATTATTTATACTTGAACTATTCTCCTCACCTTATCACAACATTTCAGCCATTGTGCCTTCTGTTTTTCATCAAGTATTTACTGATCTGAGTAAACATCAGGGAATTTCAGATTGAACCTTCTATTTAATCTACAAAGTTTGTATATCACAAGCCAACCTTCACTGGACAATACCTTAACTTCAATTCCCACCATCCATACAGTAAGAAACACCATGCAAAAATCATAAGTGACAACCCAGATACATAACAACAGAAGATGATCAACGTCAAATGTACCTTTCAGGATAATAACTACTTGGCTGTCTCCATTACAACAAAGGCTTAGAAAAGAGTCAAGACACCAGGACAACATTCAGAAGCAGCTCAACCCTTCAGAGAAGTTTCTGTATTGTCAAGCCTAATTGTTGTGTCGTGGCACAATAGTAAAAATAAGAAAAATCAAGTCGAAGTTGGTTTAAAGAACAAGTGTATTTAACCCGATACAAAGGTTGGAAACGGGTACTACTCAATAACGTTTTTGTTTTGGGTATTACTGACACTATATATAGTGAGAACCGGTGTAATTCCCTTTGTGTTAGAGGCCGGTGCAACACCCCTTTGAAAATATCCCGTTGGGAATTTCCGTTTTTGTTTTGGGTTCACCCTAATCAACTCCTTTTTTCCGTTTTCTTTCTGAGCTGTATTCTCAGGAGCTGTCTCTGTATGGGCACCTGAAAAGTATCAAACACTGTGTCCATGATGTCCCCCTCGGGCGATCTGGTCACCTCACTGTTCGTGTATCTTTTTCGGATTTGGTTAGTGTGACGTTTGTGCACGAAATCTGGTCCCTTAATCATATAGACCGTGTTGCCTATTTGTTTCTCAATAGTGCCGGACTCCCAAAAGGTCCTATTATTTCTATGCATCTTGTAGAAAACTCTTTCGCCAACTTTATACCGTTTTTTTGTTATTGGTTTTTTGAGGTTTAGCCTATCCTGGTTTGGTAACAACTTGTGGAAAATTGATCTAACCTTGCGTCCGAACATGACCTCAGCAGGTGTCTTCGACGTTTCGATGTTTGCATTCGGAGTGACCCTGTAAACTTGTAAGAACTGTTGGATTGACTTATCCGTCGGTGATCCACTAGCCTTTCTCAAGGCTCTCTTGAACGTATCCACGAATCTCTCCGCTTGCCCATTGCTTCTTGGATGGTATGGTGGAATGGTTATATGCTCGATTAGATAATCCTCGCAGAGATGTTTAAATTCGGTAGACGTGAATTGCGTTCCATTGTCTGTGACAATGCAGTCTACAACTCCAAACCTAGCGAATAGTTCATACAGGAAGTTAATAGCTGCCTCGGATGTGGGGTTCTTGCATTTCCGTACTTCCGGCCACTTAGACTGACTATAACAATGAGATAGTAGAAACCATCTAACGGTCCAGCAAAATCCAAGTGAATTCTCGAACAAGGTCGGTCCGGTTTTGCCCACGATCCAAATTGAGTCGGAGGAGCTTTCATAGCTAATGCGCATCCTCTACACTCCCTGACTTTTTCTTCTATATCCTTATCCATGTTTGGCCAGAAAACGAAAGAGCGCATAAGGCTTTTCATTCTTGATATGCCTGGATGACCTTCATGGAATTCCTTGAGCATTCTTTTCTGTAATGTCGTAGGAATTACGACCCTGTCGCTATATAACAGGACGTTATCACAAATTGAATAAATTTCCTCATCCAGTTGGTTACGTTGATTTTTTCTTTCGTGCTTATAAATTCGTCCACTTCTGCCTTACTCTTAATCTCATCAAGCGTTACTGGAAGTTCTCTTATCGTGTCACAAAAGTATTTTTTACTTCAACTTCCACTTGAATGGCTGCTATTACCATATCCTCCAATGGTTCTGTGTGCTTAGGTATTAACCTTGATAAGCCATCTGCATGACCAAGTTTTTTAGATGGTACATATTCCATTTGAAAATTATAATTCAGAAGAATGGTACCCCATCTTTGGAGTCTATTCGCCGTATGTTGTGGTAGTCCCTTTTCGATCCAAAAATCGTTAGTAAAGATTTGTGATCTGTTTGTAACAGAAATTGTCTACCGTGCAAGAAACGATGAAATTTCTTTACTGCGAATATAATGCTTAGCGCCTCTTTCTCAATTTGCGAGTAGGTCTTTTCGGCTGGTAAAAGTGAACGGGATGCATGGGCTATGGGTTTTATTTTTCCATCATCCATTTTGTGTAGTATGCACGCTCCTATGCCATAGGCACTGGCATCGCTTGCAACTATAATATCACGCTTGGGATTATAATGTGCCAGAAACAAGTCAGACGTTAATATATCTTTAATTTCCTGAAATGCTTCTTCGCACTCTTGCGTCCAGACCCATTTTGGTCCTTCCTTAACAATTCATTTAAGGGTGATCTTAGTTTATGCATATTTGGCACGAATACATTGTAATAATTCGCCAACCCTAAGAAACTTTGTAGAGACGCAATATTTTCTGGAGCAGGCATGTCCCTTATTGCACTCGATCTATCTGGATCCGACCTTCTTCCATGTTCATCGATAATTTGCCCCAAGTATTTTATTTTTCCATGAAAAAGGTACATTTTTCCTGTTTCAGTTTAAATCCATAATCCTGGATCCTTTTGAATACTTGGTTTACATGAGCTTTGTGTTGTTCTTTGCTAGCGCTGTTCATTAACACATCGTCCAGGTACCCTACTGCGAAGTCCAGCCCACTTAACATCATGTCCATTGTTTGCTGAAAAATCGCAGGGGCGACTTTGACCCCAAAAGGAAGTCTGTTAAACTTGTATAATCCCTTATGGGTATTGATGCATAGCAGCTTTGAACACTCCTGATCGACTGGGATTTGTAAATACGCGTCACTGAGGTCGATTTTAGAAAAATATTTCCCTCCGCTCAGTTTCGCGAATATTTCTTCAGGGCTCGGAAGAGGATAATGGTGATCCTTTAATGCATTGTTTAAACCTGTTGAGAAATCGGCACAAACCCTAATCTCCTTGCTCTTCTTTTGATGTAAACTGTTGGCGTAGCCCACTCACTGTGATCAATTTTTCGAGGACACCCATGTTTTCGAGTCTTTCTAATTCACCGTCTATTTGTTCTATAGCGGCGTATGGAAGCTTTCTTTTCTTTTTTGAACACTGGCTGTTCATTTTCTTTGACTTCAAATTTTGCCACCGCTTTTGTACACCTTCCAAGACCGCCTGTAAATACGTCTGGAAAATTCTCTTTAACTTCTTCTTAAGTTTTTCTGCCTCCACATTCGAATCCTCAACTTTTTTGACAAAAAGAGCTTAAAGGCAGATCCCATAGTCTAAATTTTTCGAACAGATCAGTTCCAAAGAGGTTATTTGATTTTCGCATGACAAAAATTTTCGCTTTTTCGGTCTTATTCTGAAAAGAAATATTCGTCAATAATTCTCCTTCGAAGGTGATTTTTTCACCACTGACGCTTCTCGCCGTTTTATGTGATTTAATCATAGTGGGTCTCCCAAGCTTCTTCCATGTCTGTATATTAATGATGGAAATATCAGACCCACTATCAAGCTGTAGTCTTACTTTCTTTTTAAACATTTTGACCTGTACAAATTTCCGGATATTTCGTTCCTCAGGTTCAATTTTCGTTAGTTTAATGGATGTCTTCTTTCTACCAGATTTTTTCCTACAATGTGATGCCTTATGCCCCTTCTGGTAGCAGTTGTCACATTGTTTGAATTTGTAGGGACACTCATTGTACCAATGTTTATCTCCACACCTCCAACACGGTCCAGGTGGATCTTTTCCTGTTTTTTTTCCTCTGGTTATTTTTTGAAGTTAAATTTTTCTTCTGATGGACCTTTTTAATGTGCGACACTCCGCTTTCCTCTATGTCACAACTGTCCTGTTTCAACGCAACAAACCGTTCACAGTCTTCCGCTAAGCTTTGTAGTTTTAAATTCGGCTCATTTTCGAGTTTATTTAAAACACGACGCCTGATCTCAGCGTCTTTACCTAAAACCAGCCCATGCACAATTATTAAACATTTAAAATTATCTGATGATAATTCCTCCAGTTTAAAGTCGTCGCAAGCAATGCTTGTTTACAATACTTGCATAAGTAGTGTAATCATCTTCCTCTCTTCTAGTGACATTCATACACTTATATCTCCTGTGAAAAAGAGAAGTTTTTGTAGAAAACAGTTCTGTTAGTCGAGTAACTGTCTCTTGAAAGTTCAACTCACTGGTCTTTTTTGGAAGGATAAAATTCACGAACTTTGTATGCTCGGCAGTTCCCAATTTTCTTAGCAGAAACCTAACTTTTTTAGCGTCTGTCCATGTACCGCAATCCGATACAAAAATATCCTCATATCTTCTTTAGAAATGAGCAAACGTGACATCGTCTTCTGGATTATAATTGAAACTTTCAATAGCGTTCCACACAGCCGTCTGGGAGAATGCGTTATGATTCTCGCTTGCATTCGTTAACTGTGTTGCCTCCAGAAGTTTTCTCTCTTCCTCCTGTGTTTTCATAAAGATTTGTTCGACGCGTTTCTGTTGTTCCAACAACTCTTTTTAAATTTCTCCTCACTTTCTTGTCAAGTTGTCGTTTGAAATTTGAACAATTGAAGAAGAGACTCTTTAATTCTGCGTCCACGGTACGAATTCAATTTACTTTTACACTTGTTCAAATCGTTTCCCAAGAAAATTAGTTTGAACAATTGAAACAAGAAATATGTATTTCTTGTAAAAAAAAAAAAAAAAATCTTTTAATTCTGGAAAGTCCATGGTACGAATTCAATTTTTTGTTACGCACAAATGACAGTTTATTTTTCACTTGTATTTAAAAGAAAGAAAAAAAAATCAGTTTTCCCAAGGCTTGCTTTTTTTTTTTTCGAAAAATTAGTTTGCTTTCAAATACACAAACAAGAAATATGTATTTCTTGTAAAAAAAAAAAATCCGTCGCTTTAAGGAGTGTTGACTAATGGGAAAAATAAAAAATTTTTTCCAACCTCTTTGTGGTTTTGCAAATCCTTTTGTTAAGCACAAATGACTTGGGCGAATATATATTTTTCACTTGAACCTTTTTTGTAAGAACAAAAAAAAAAAAACAGTGGTTTTGATAATATTATTCGCGTTCTCACGCTGTAGACTTTTGTAGCAAATTTTTTTACGTCGCCAAATTACTATTGAGTAACTAATTTGCTATTAATCCTTGCATATCCACATATCTGTTCGAAATGACAAAGGTGTTTTGCTGTAAAAATCTTTAAGAATCCTTGTATTTCAATCACTTTAGGTGATTGTCTGCAATATCATTTTCGATTCCAACGTCGCCAATCTGTTGTGTCAAACAATAAAAAATAAGAAAATCAAGTCGAAGTTGGTTTAAAGAACAAGTGTATTTAAAATCACAGATACAAAGGTTGGAAACGGGTACTACTCAGCTAGGCAGTTGTAGTACTGTCGCTGCTTACACCGGGTAGGTATTACTGACACTAGTGAGAACCGGTGTAATTCCCTTGTGTTAGAGGCCGGTGCAACACTAATATAGGGAACATGACAAAAAGCTGTATGTATACAGATGTGGTGAAAGAGTCAGATGTCTGAAATAATCAGTGCATATGCTAGATTAGAGAGGCCTTCTTGGTAGACCTAGCATATGAATAAATACAATATGGTGACCTTTAATAAATAAAGAGAAATGACAACAAAACTTCAGTAGAAGCAGCAGTAAGAAAAGAGAAGCCTCATTGAATGGCATCAATCATGATAAGCAGAAGATACCATAGCAGCACACAGATTAAGTTTAAGGCTCTTATTGTGACATAAGACAAGCATAGTGGATTAATGTGTTGGTTCATGAATTTAGTGGCTTAGTAAGTTTGTGGGCTAGATAGTGCAGACTTAGACTCAGTGGAAACAGGGTGAACAATAACCAAGAAATACTAAATGAGAACTATATAGATAAGATATTGCTAGACATCGTCAATCTACTCTTATAGATTAAATAAAGGGTTCATTTCAAAATTCTTTGAAAGGTTACCTGGACTGAAATGTACCTGATGAAGCATCAAAAATTTTGTAATGATAAAAACAAAAATGAGGCCAATAGTCCAAGTTTAAAATATTATAAATAATGAAACTGTTTGTAAATCAATGGCAAAATAGTCAGTCTGAACAAAAGGATGAAATTAATAATTCATGTTATATGATTTGTCATAAAAAGCATTACAACAGTAAGATTAATCATTTTGATGATCTTTTTAGTACTGAAACTTTTTAGTAATTCCAACAACAATGACATGAAATCAATCTTAACAGATCTGTATTAAATATCATTATAGTACATATACATTCTGCATTAATGTCTCAAAGAGGAACACAAAAGTACTCCTTACAGCTAATTTAGTTTTATGAAAATAAATTTTCTGTTGTATTTCATTTTCTAGGACAAAACAATGATTTATATTTGGATTGAGAGGTGATTTGATACAATATTCCCCTTTCTTGATTAGTTACCATTCTTGTCAATCACCAGCAGTCATATTCTTTCATCATCTTCAATTTTCATATGCCATTGGTTCTGTCCAGAATTTGTATATTCCTGGTATATCCTTGCTACTATAACCCAAGCAACTGCCATCTCAAGATACAATGCCCTATATTTCTGGCCCTGACAATGATTTCAGAGACAAATATTGTTAAATTCTACCTGTGTTCCATTGCTGCTACAGCTATGCTACATTTTTATCTATTATGCTCTTTACATAGTTTAATGGGGGAGAGTGAAACAATCTAGTGTATAACTTGTTTATTTTTGCACAGGTTTATCCATGAAAAAAAGAGAAAATTAGAGATTCTATGCTAAACACAATGATTCATGAATATGATTCAACTGGAAGAACCTGGAGTAACTTATCTTTTTTCTAATGTTTTTAATTTCTCATAAGAAAAAATACTAACAGCGTGAACTTCCCTTCATGATCTCCAAATGTTATACAAAACCTTCCATAAGAGTACCTATGGCACCTCAGTAATTATTGTAGACATCAGGAAATGCTGTGAATCATTTCTTTAAATGCAATAGAAAAGCGCTGTCTTCTCTTGGATACTTATGCTCAAGTGAATTATGATTTCTGATGTTGATTTTGCAATGTGCCAAGAAAAATAAAAGTTAGGCTTTGATCCACAAAGGAAAAGGAACATAGCACATGACATTTTAAAGATGAGTACTTCCAAAAAGGTTCCTGTGGTTCTTTTACAAAGAATCAAAGACATCAGAGAATTTGCTTTTAGTAGCAATGAGGAAAACTCTTTAGAATATGGATCTCTGATGTGCAGGCAAATCCCTTTTCAACTCATATCTAAAAGTAAAAGTCAGAATCACCTGGTCATATTTATTAGATTATTTTTATATAATCAGAAGTTAGATATTCATTGTGGCTTTTGATATTTAAGAATGATCTAATACATATAAACAAACTATTTCAAATCAATTTGACAATAACGTCTTTAAGAAAGAACAAATTTAAAATAAGTTTGTCATAAAATGAATTAATGTCTTAAGAAAAATATGATTTCTGCAAATAAATTTTAAAATCAAATCCTCTGATCAGTGGACACAATCTCTACAAAACTCAGAATAGGAATTAGTGAACATTTAATTTTATTTGTTGTTATATATACAAGCAGTGTGGACATAGGTATCAACATTGACAGTTTCATGTTTAAACACAATTGTCAGGTGTGATGATTACATTTAACCATGAATCAGACGTTTGCTATCTAATGTTGATACCTATGTTCACATTACTTATGTTTATATACCTCATACCTTCCAATATTGAGCACTCTTCACCTTTAAATATATGGTACTTTAAAAACTATTATATATATATATGTGTGTATAACATTATTCTGTATGCTAAAAAATCAGTACTTATACATAAAGGTGAGGAATGGATTAAGAATTCTTACGACCAATTTGACATCACAATGGGATCACTAGACTCAGCTGAGTCTTCTGATCTCATTGGCCTTTTTATATTATACAACCTTACAGCACACTATGATATTAATACAAATGATATTGGTTTGTACAGAGACGATGGGCTTATGGTGATTAGGAACTCAACGAACTTCAAAATAGATAGAATTAGAAAGTTATTATATAAAGAATTTAAAAGCATGGGCTTAAAAATTACGGTTAGTACTAAATTAAAAAAAGTAGACTTCCTAGATATAACATTAGATCTAAATAAAAATACTTACACACCTTATAAAAAACCCAACACCAATCCTTTATATATACATCCTAAATCAAATCCCCCCATCTATAATTAAACATATACCGTTATCTATCAGTAAACGAATTAGTACAAATTCAGCAAATGACAAGATTTTCGATGAGCATATCAATTCCTATAATAAGGCTCTAAAAGATAGTGGCTACAAAAACCCAAAACTAACTTATATAAAAAATGAAAATGAAAAGCATAGAAAAAACAGATGTAGAAATATTATTTGGTATACTCCCCCATATAACCAAATGGTAAAGAACAAATTAGGACATAAATTCCTCGCATTAATAGTCAAGCATTTTCCTAGTGAAAGTAAACTAAGTACTATTTTCAATAAAAAACACACTAAAATTGAGTTACAGCTGTACAAAAAACTTAGAAAAAAATATTAAGAACCATAATGCTAATATCTTAAATAAACACTTATACCAAAACCCAAAAATTTAGACAATGGAAAAATTAAATATAAAAAACTGATGGAAATAAACAAAACTATGTAACTGTAGAAACCCTCAAAATTGCCCACTACAAAATAAATGTCGCACTGAATCATTAGTATACCAATGCAATATCTCTTCGATTGAAAGTCCTGATAACATAAAAATATATATAGGTTGCACTAGCCATGAATTCAAAAAAACGATTCAACCAACATCAAACTTCATTTAGAATAAATAAATATAAAAATCAAACATCTCTCTCAAAATATTTCTGGCATCTAAAAGAATCAAATAAAACACCTAAGTAAAATGGAACAATAAAAAAAGGAATTTGTAGGTCAATAAATGAAGCTAGTCCTTTATGCATACATGAGAAACTATATATTACTAAGTTTATAAAAAAAAAAAAATTTACTGAATCAGAGAAATGAAATAAACTATTTTTACTAAATTGTCAAAAATTTTTCCTTAAATAATAAAAAAAAAAAAAAAAAAAAAAAAAAAAATAACATACTTATTTTTTAAACTTTTTCATATTTAAAATTTTAAAATTTAAAATTGTAAATAAAACGAATTCAAACCTAAGCATCTTTTAAAAAAAACGAATTGTAGTTAAATAAAATGTATGCTAACCAAAACACTCTATAATAAAAGGACTACAGGCACTTAAATGAATCCAATAAAACACCTACTGAAAAATGAAATTATAACAAAAAGCTAGATGATGTAGGGTTGTGTATGACCCATGTCCTTTGTACATACATATGAAACTTTATTACTTAGGTTATATATATTTTAAAATAAATAAATTAATTAATTAATAAATAAAGTTTACTAAATCTGAGAAATGACTTAGCTAGTTTTGTAGTAAGTTGCCATAAATATTACTTAAATAATATTTAAATTATAAAAGTTTAAAAATCGTAATTTACATATACTTTGATATGGAAAAATAATTTTACTTACTATGAATTAAATTTTCTTTCTGTTATAAAATAATATAGTCTATTAAAACTAACAATGAAAATATTTTAAAAATTTTTAAAGTTGTAATTTTGAAATTGTAATTAAAATTGTAAAATAAATGAATTCTAACCTAAACTTCTTTTAATTAGTACTACACGCACTTAAAAGAATCCAATAAAACACCTATAGTAAAATAAAATAAAAATTAAAATTAATATGAAATGCCATAAGATGTAAGCTTTTGAATGACCCATGTCCTTTGTACTTACATGAGAAACAATATATTACTAGGTTTATATATAAAATAAAAAAGTTTACTAAATCAGTGAAATTAAGTAACCATTTTGCCGTCATTCATAAAATCATAAAAAAAAAAAAAAAAAAAAAAAAAAACCTCATATACATACTTAAACTTGATGTAAAATAATCCTACATAATATAATGGATTCTAATACATTTAACTGTTCTTAAAAGAAATATAGTATAATAAAAATTAAAAAGGAGAATATTTCAAATCGTAGTTAAATAAAAAGTATTATGATCTGAACACCCCCGAAAATCTTTAAATTTATAAATAGAAAAAAATGCTGTAAGAATTTTTTTACCGTTAACAATAATTTTTTTAAAAAATCCAGACGACATGCATTGAACGGATGTCAGTTTTCATTGAAAAATACATCCCTACCCCTTACCAAATTGTAGCTAATAACTGATACAATGATACTGACATAAGGAATACCTAGACATCCCTTGTCCAATTCAAGTAGAATATTCTGTAACCATGGAAACGTGATTTTAGCTGTGTCTTTAAAACCCAGTAATTTTTAAAAGTTACTCCAAAATTCGCTTGAGGATGAAATGGAACTAATGCTTTTAATTTAATTGCAAAATTAAATTCATAAATTTTTTAGCTTCTATTTTTTGAAACATGGTTAGAACTGTGTAGCGAAAAAACCATATTTTAAATCAATTAATTTATAATATAATATATATATATATATATATATATATATATATATATATATATATATATATATATATATATATATATATATATATATTTATTTATATTTATATATATATATTATATATATATATATATATATATTTATCAGAGATGCAAGTTTGTTTGTTTGGAAATTGATTGAACATTTGTGTTCGTTGAAAATATTTATATATATATATATATATATATATATATATATATATATTAATATAAAAATCAAATTGTTAATTTTTTTAAATTATATTTTTTAACTATCAACAAATCCAAATTACTAATCACATCATTCTTTATTTATTCTTTTTTATATCAAAATTGTCCAAAAAAGTCATTTCATTTAAATAAAAAATATGGTCCAAGCTTTTTTTATATTTATAAACATCATCACAGTAGATAGAGACAATTGGAAAAGTTTCATAGAACTGGTGAGTGTTTTAACATAAGCAAGGTGTACAAAAATTGTCTTGACTTTTTCTGATGATTTTTTTGGAAAATTAAAAAATTTAGACCATATTTTTTAAGTTTAAATTTTTTCAAAATTTAAAAATATTTTGGGGGAATTCTATATAAATTTTATATATATATGAAAAATAGGATTGAAATGAATTTTATATTTGTAAAAGATGATTTTAAAATTAATTGACACAAAATGTCTGTTTTTTTAATAAAAAATTAGTTTAAAAAAAAAGAACTTTTTATTATTTTTAATTAATATATTCATATTTAATCTCATTTTGATTATGTTCCTTAGCCCTTGAATTGAACTGCAGCAATAATGTTATTTTGATAAAATATTAAAAAAAAATTAAATCAAAAAAATTTCTTTTTTTTTTTTTAAAATTTTTTGGAATAGCATTTTTTCTCTCAGAGATATACTTCCAAAAACAGTTTTTTATCACTAAAATCTCTGTTGTATGGGATGGAAGTTTGAATATTGTTTTTCAAAAAACATTTTGATCTAAATTCCAATGATTTAATTCTGAAGCTTTTCTTTCATATGCACTTTATTTTTTTAAAAAACAACAAACATGTTTTACTGATGATTTTTATAAAAAATAATTAAAATACTTCTTTATAGAATGTTATATAAAATTTACTCTATAGAAGCATTTTGCATTTCTATATTCATGCACTGAGACATTTATAGAAATTGAAAAGCATATGTCTATATAAATCCTGCCACACATTCTTTCATATATATTTGTTTATACAATATAAATAATTGACTATTACTACAGTACTTGCAACAGGTCCTTACACTTCCTAGGAGGCAGTTTCTTTGAGAGCAGTTCTTAAGTCTTTTTATCATAATTCCATTTGTATTGATTTGATTCTTTCATTTACAAACTTTTTCCTTGGCAGGTATTGATCTGATCTCTTAGCAGCAGCACTTAAAAGTGATCTACTTAACTGTGATTGACAAAGTATTCCAATCATTTACTGATCAGATCGAACCAATTTGATTCGGAGCAGCCACCACAATTATCAATAAAAGTCACCATGCTGTTTTCTTAATTAATTACGTGTACAAGATTTTTAATTACCTTTCAGTTTGTGTATGCATGCATTTTCATGAATGTAAAATATAAAAATTTCTGTCTATGTTTGTGTTGAGAAAATTGAGTGTGTTTATGTGCCTTGATAACATAAGTGCATGTTTTCATATGGATAAGCTTATTGTGTTTGTATGTGTAAATGAGTGAGAATCTATAAAGTGTATTAATAATTTTGATTGTGTGAATGCTTGCAAGGGTGTGTGTGTGCATGTGTGGATATATATATATCTGTATGTATATGTAAGGGTATATGTACATATGTTTGTTTCTGCATAATAAGTTAAACAGCATACCATTGGGATGTTCTGTCCAGATATATGCACCAATACATTCATATGTTTGTGCATCTCTGTTATCTATAAGTATTTGTATATAAATATATCTAAAAAAATTTTTATATACCTATATAAATAAAATCTGTAAATGTTTTGTGTCTTATCACTATATATGAATAAAAAACAAAATATTTATATATTATATATAAAAAATTCAAAATGTCTAATCTAATTCTTAAATAATAATTCAGTATTTCAAAAATCCACCCTATGAAAAAAATAATGTTTATGAATTCTGATGTCCTTTTGTGAGATTGTATTCTAATATTAATAGTCAAAAAACAGTATTACATTCTTATATTGACCACACATGCACTACAATCTATCATAGATTGACTTGTTTAATTCAAATTTAAATACAATTTCATGCAGATATTGATCAGTTGAGTCACAAACAACTAGAATACTATTAGCATAAAAACACATTTTAATAGATAGCACCAAAATATTATACCATAACACATTGCAAAGAAAGACTTGAAATTTGAGAAGTTTTTATAATACAAAAGAAATATAAATACCATCAAACAAAATATCTTTTATCGATTGGAGATCATATAATGAAGTTTTTTTTTTTTTTTAATGTATAAATACTTCATATATATCCTTTCTTGAAGATTGTTGCAGATGATGTCACCTTCAGCTGATTTAAATTCTAAAAAATAGTAATCTAAAAAAGCTGAATTTTAGTTAAATACATCTTGCTTACCATACTGATGATTTTTTATTCTTGAAAGTACTTGAATAGTATAGGTAAAAATACATTTAATTTTGAACAATTTATTAACACTTTTAATCCTAAGGGACCACCTCATTTGAAAAATGGAAAGACAATAAAATAAAACAGACAGACTTTGTCAGTGGTATTTAACAAAACTTGTTTGTATAAATTCTTTCTGTCTAAATACAATTTACAGGGTATGATGGGTTAATGCCATTTTTTATGTTTTTAATTTTTTACATTCATGCATTTTTTTAAATTTTAGATTTTGTTTGCAACTATACAGTATAGTAGGGTCAGTTTATTGTCAAGAGAAAAAAGCATCCAACTGAAATAATTCACTCCACCAGAAATTTGGAAATAATATGCTGTACTGCTAAATTCAAGAAAAAAAAAATAATATTTTTTTCAAGTGTTTGGGTGTCAATCTGAGGACAGTGCAGAAGATTCAGAAAGTTTGAATGAGTCTAATAGTGATTATGAAGGTGTTTGGGAGGATCACTAGTGATGGTGATGTTATGCCTCCATTTATCTTCCCACAAGGACTCAGCATGGAGGACTACATCAAATGCCTTGAGGAGATAGTGCTGCCCTGGGTCAAGAGGGTGGCTGCTGGAAGATCCTTTGTCTGGCAACAGGACTCTACACCATGCCACAAAAGCAGGAGAACCCAGTTCAATTTGTCAGACAATTTCTGAATCCACATCACCCCATCTTTTTAATCTTGGAACTCCCCTGACTTGCAACACCCTTAAAGTTTTTTATTTTGTGTATATATGAATAAACATTTGCAATTATTATATATACAGGGTGCAATGGATAAATTTTTGTCTAAATTATGCAAAACTGAAAATAATTCTGACATCTCATTTTAACAGATATATTTACCAAAATTACACAAAAATACCTTGAAATACTAAAGAGTTAATCTATTTAATAAAATCACCATTGGCTTCAATGACGGCCTCCAGATGACTTTGGAATCTTCTGCAACTTTTCTGAACAGTCTCCTTGTTTAAGTCGGTGAATGCAGTCATAATCCTTGCCTTCAGTTCATCTTTAGTGTTACAAGAATTTTTGTTGTTCTCTCGCTCAACTGTGCCCCACACATAATAATTAAGGGGGTTGCAGTTTGGGATATTAGGTAGCCAGATGTAAGAAGTGATGTGGTTGCAAAAACTTTGCCAGACTTTCAGCAGCCACCCTCTTGAACCAGGGCAGCATTACCTCCTCAATGCACTTAATATAGGCCTCAATGTTGAGTCTGAGGCCTTCACCAACAATTTCAGGAGTTCTTTTCTTATCAGAATCAGCTCAGTGATTTTTCTGAACTGTTGTACCTTTGCAATCACCATTAAACTTATTCAATTTTTTCTGAATCCTCTGCACTATCCTCAGGTTTACACCCAAACACTCTGAAATGTTCATATTGGAGCTTCTGGTGCAAATGCCAAGCAGTAGAGCATGCCGTTTCCAAATTTCTGGCAGAGTGAATTGTGTCAATGTGTTCTTTTTCTCACAAATGATGTCCATGTGATCCTACTATACTGTGTAGTCAACAGAATCAAAAACAAACAACATGCATGTGTGAAATAAAAAAAATATAAAATGGCGACAATTTATCCATCGCACCCTGTGTATATGTGTGCGCGCATATACACACACACACATATACACACACACACACACTAGAAAGATCGACAAATGTAGGCAATAAAATTAATGTACATTTAATGATGAGTGTGTACATGACTGCAATTTCCATTGGATCCAGTAATGACATTGGTGATATGGACAGTGTCGATGTGGCTTTTCAGTTACACTTTTGCTTCTTACATTCTCTTATACAGATGTGATAATGTTGGGCATCTTATATATATATATATATATATATATATATATATATATATGCATTTGTTTCTGTGTGTAATATTTGCTATAAGATCTACATATTTCATAAAATCTATATTTATGACTATTGCTCATTTATCCTAGTCTTATTTGAGCATTGTGTTCAGCTTCCTATCTATAATACCATTTCACACAATGCAATGCAACTCTTAGAAAGATATGCGCTATATGCCTGCAAATACTGCATCTATGTATCTCAGTTGGTTTTGATCAATAAACTTAAGGGCCACTTATTGCTTTTTTAAACCTGCCTTTCTTGTATCTCTTTTGCTACCAGAATGCATCCTTCAAGAATATTAGTTTTGTTCAAATACATGTCACTGAATATTCAGAGAACTTTTTCCTTCATCTGGAAAAGTATTCTTTGAATTGATATATTCCACATGCACTGATTTAAATGAACATTGTTTCAAATTGTTCCATGCAACATTATTGGAAATCCACTATGTTTGATAGTGGAATGCATGTGATTCAAGTACAATTCTTAGACAAGCTATCTCTGAGCCCTTACTTAAAGTAATCTGTTCAAATAAAAACCTACTTTCCACTGTCCCACTTGGCCAATGCTTTCTCCATTTAATGCTGACTGGTGAATTTCTTTTCTTTTCTGAAAACACTGAACAGTCATTTTGATGCTAATTTAGACATACTCAGCAACATTTACCATTTCACAATAGGAGTCTTTTTCAATTTTCCATCTCATTACAGGAGGACACTTTTCTCAAGCTGAATGCAAAGTAATGGCTTTTTTCCACTCATTAGTCAATTGTACAATGACGCATTTTCAAGTTGAATTTCCAATTTTCAGGCTGTATCTGATTCATTTCACCTTTGAACTGACCAAAAATACACGCTCTTTTAAAATAGGACATTCCTATACTCCTCAAGTAGAATACAGTATAATCAAGGGAATTATTTCTCTTGCATTTTTATTGTCATTTGAGAAGCAATCAATTTTGATATCCTCAATTAAATGAAGAGTAAAATAATGGCTTCTGTTTTCTTTTTATATCATCTTTATATACCTGTATACATTTCACAGCATAACTTTTGTATGTGCATGTACATTCATATACAAATATACTGAGTGACTATATGTGCATATGAATATACATACATACAATCTATACATATATGCATGAATATTTATATATACATGTGTGAATATATATGCATGTATGTGTATAAATGTATCATTTGTTTTATATATTTTACATATACATTTGATTGTGCTTGTGTATTAGGAAAGATTATTATATAGAAAGAAAGTGAGAGATAGGCAAACATTTCTACACAGATGCATGCTAAAGAGGATAAATTCAAATGTTCTTTTTTTTCCTACCTATGACCTCATTATGATAGTGTCATATTAATGTATACTAGAAAAGCATAAGTTGTCTATCAACATGCATCTCCCTTCACCTACTGATGATGTGGCTAGCAGCTGGTGAAAATCAACTCCTTGGCTACTAACTTTGTCCACCCAACTAGTTTTGTATTTGATGACCAATGAACTTCTCTCTGATCCCATTATGTAGCCACTGACTATGGTTTCTATAGCCACTACTAACAACTCAGAACAAAACGAATCAATGTCAGAGCTCAGGTAAGCACAGCTGGGGCAGAAAGACAGTGGATGGTGCCAGCTGCAATTTGTTTGAGCTTGCCACTTCAAACTTACCTATCCCACTCTCTAACTACCCACCACACTCCACTGTTACCACTTCCATGTTTTTATACACATTCTTTCTCTCTTCATTTTCTGACTTTTTCTCACTCTAACCACCTCCTACCATCTCTATATTTTTCTCTCTCTCTCTTCCATAAGTTTCCATCTGAATTTCCAGCTGGTGTCAACATTTCTGGCAGGATAGAATTTGAAAAATTAAATTGTAACTACTTTATTACAGTTGTTATTAATTACTCAGGGGGAATTTACTTTATTCCACACAATTTTAAGGTGAAAACGTGTTTCAGTTCTGCTTTTTGAGAATGGTCATGCATAAGTTGAGTCTGACATGTTACTCTCAATTCTTGGAGATGTAGGGTAAGTCTTTTATTAACAGCAATAACCTTTGCTTGTAACTGTTCAGTAGAATATTAGCTATAGTCGAGGATTGCAATATATTATTTCATGTTTATTTTATTGCTGGATTGTTCACTAGCTCAATTTTGCATCACATTAATGGTATATTTTGTTGTTCATTACCATTTAGGAATATTTGCTTGATTGTAGATTAAGAGTATGTTCTCTAGCAATGGTTTATATATTAATAGCTATTCATGTTGCCATTCAGTAAGGATTAGTGTACCAAGCAGAGTGGCTGGGTTAAAAGATATCAAGACATCACAAAAATGTATTGAATTACTTGTTTCCATTTTTTAAATTATAGATTAAAGATAGATGAAATAAATTTTATCTTATATATTTTGTTTTATTCAAGAAAAAACAATTTTTTATATTCATTTCTATACTTTAAATGTTTAAAAACAAATGAAAAATTGGCATATTTTTTAAGTAAAAATGTTTCAATAAGTTCCTATAAAGTATTTACCATAAGGTAACAAATAATCTTTAAGCATAGCATTATATATAAAATGTCATATATATCCAGAAGTTACATTTTTTCAGGTTGTATTATATTTTTACTTTTGTATCATTTATAGTATAATATATAAGTACCATTCATAGTCATGTTACCTCTTTCAATGTAATATAATTTTATAAATATACAAAAATACAAAAAGGCTGCATCAATTTCAAACAAGCATGAAAATTTAATCTTTGTGTGGTAACATCAAACAGATGGGGAGAATGATAATAACTAATGAATTGAGGTTAGTCTTTATTACTACATACTTAAATGTGAATTCACACATGGCACTTAATCACATTGGCTACAGTATTCCATTTGGTTCAATAATCTTTCCCTTTTTATACACATGCCTACAGAGAGGAAGACAGACAGGAGAGAGACATGCACAGTTAGTCATGTTTTTGTTTGTTAATAAGTATCTGGTTATATATGAAATCAGTAGATTTAATACTATATTTTAATTTTTGTTATATAGTTAGTTTCATTTGTTTTGAGCCTATAAAGTTTATATATATATATATATATATATATATATATATATATATATAAAGAGAGAGAGAGATATAGATACAGATGTGCTGAATCAATTAGTTGTTGTCTACTATTTCATTGAGTATTAATAAGATGCCACACAGTGACTATATATTTAAATTTTCAGCTTTACAGTGTGACAATTAAGAGAATAATAGTAAGTTTGTAATGAATTGACCTACTCTGTATTACATAAAGGTAAATATGCTCTGAAAATAAATACACATAAAAAGCACAAAAAGAAATTATAATTAAGCAACAGCAGTTGAAAATGTAGAGAAGATAAATTTATTTCACAACAAACATCACTGCAGTGAATTCTTTATTTACTAATTCATATGCTCAATAACATTCTTTTAAGAACTTTGTCTAAAGCCATATAAGCTCCTGAAACTTTTACTTAATTTATTCTGCTTTTTTAGCTAATTCTTTTTTTTATTTTTCTTGTTCACTTTATGTTCCATATTTTCTCATTGCTACATATCTTGCCAGTTCCTGCTTAAAATGGAGGACTGTAGAACTCCAAATAAATATCTTCTTCTATCTAATGGCTATATCATTACACAGATTTTACATACATATATATATATATATATATATATATATATATATATATATATATATATTTTTTAAGATATTTTATGTTTTATACATTGTTTTTTATAGATAAAAAAAAAGAATGTATAAACATAAAAATGTCTTAAAATAATTGTTGTCCATTTCATAATATATATATATATATATATATATATATATATATAAAAAATCACACACAATATTTGTCAAAGTAACAGATTAGTGATTTAAAAGGAAATTTTCATAAACATATTTACCACAATATACCCTAACACTGAGCTATACAATTCAATTCAAGTTTGTAGTGCATAGCTTACTATCCATATTGCCAGTATTATATTGGAATGCAGTTTGATATCTAGTGCCTTTTTGGGAGAAACAAGTTCATTATAGGCCAGCAAATACAGAATGTGTGTGTATGTGTGTGTATATATATCAATGTCAATGAGTGAAATAACTTTTTACTGTCTCTATTATGCAGACATGTAAGTTGGTTATGGTGGGAGAGTGGTTTTTCCAAGTGCTCATTCATCCACCTTTTTTGGTATACCAGAGATATTTTGGGTAAGATAGCAATGGAGTAAAGCACAAGGATGTGAATTCATATTTTTCCCAAGGACATCAGTACTAAATGAACACAAGTAGTTTCAACAAAATTTCAACTTCATTTTTGAGGCTGATAACTATATTAGATCTCTTATGACACCTTTCCATCTCTCACTCTTTCTCATATGCAAACATATAATTATGTGTATGTATATGAAATAAAAATAATAATTTACAATGGCAAAAGAGCTTAGTCAAATGTGACTTAAATTTATTGGAGATGATAATGTAGAATATTCCATTCTTAACATTCACTTTTAACATTCTTTTCAAATACCAACACATTACAACTTTCCTTAGTTTGATGTCCATGTCCAATTTTATTTTCTCTCTTTTTTATCAGCTCTTACTATGTTTAATACCAAATTTTGCAATAAGTACATCTGTTCTCGATTTTAATCATGCATTAATTATTCCTTTTTTTGTTATGTTTAAGGATTATAAACTTTTGAAAAACTGAAAGCCTTCAAACTTGGATATATAAAACATATATTTGGATGCAATATTCCTTTTATTTTCACAACTCAACAGGTATGTCAAAAATTTCTTTCACATATTGATGAGAGATAGGAGTGTATATTTTCAGATGAGAAAATACATTTTTAATTTTTCTAAATTATTATCATTATGAAGGCAATGTAAAAAAAAAAAAAAAAAAAAAATTCAATTTTTTTTTTTTGTGACTTTCACCATAATGCCCTGGCCAAAACATATTTTTCAACTTTGTTGGATCTTGGTCAGAGAGAGAGAGAGAGAGAGAGAGAGAGAGAGAGAGAGAGAGATCAAATGACCCTTATCAAAATCAAATCTAAAGAAAAACCATGCCTCAAAATGAAGGATAGCATCATATTCAGTAAACAAGCAACTGCCCACTGCCAACTCTTAGCATTTCTCTGGCTAAAAATTGTTTACAGAAAAATTCCTTGACTTCTATCATATTGTTTTTTCTTTAATATTTTCATTTTATATAACAAGTTAAAATGGAAAAATAAACAAATGAAAGAAGAAAAGAGAAAGATTGGTCTGTCTTTGATTGATATTTTTGATAACTCATTTTAATATACTCTGTACTGTTTGTTTTTTGTGATGATCAATACAAGGATTCTCTCAATAATTTATTCATTGTACTTGTGGATATAAAGTTCTATAGTAAATTGTGACTGCTGGTACAAGGTAGTATCATGTATGCATATGGACACGCCTCATTAAAAATGACTTTGTGTGACATCCTACCACCATGGCAGTGGGAGAAAGTATATAAAAGTAGCAATAAAAAAAATAGAATCATGGTTATTCTGGAAAATGAAATAGTTTTAGTTTTATATATATATATATATATATATATATATATATATGAAGTTTTAGTTTTTGCTAAAGCCAGTTGTGATCACTTAGCACTAATAGTCTTGAGTAAGATATAATTCCTTGTTACTGCTCTCTGTCCTATCATCAAATATTAAGACTAAAATTTTGATTGTTGAGATAATATTTGATAAAGAAGGCAGTGGGTGAGTGATCACTTGGGAAAATCAGTCTCCCATAACCACCTTACCTGCCCAGGTAGTAGTAATAATAAAAAGTTGTTGCATTTATTGTCAATTTTGATAATAGTCAATCTGTCAAAATGTATGAAGATTAACAAGTTCTAGATTTTAGCTGATGACACAGTCAAACTGAAATTTGTCTCTGAATGTTCAATATATGACTTATTTATATTGGGTGATTGAAAAGGTTGTTTTACAAAATGAATAAAAGTACAGAAGAAGAAGATTCTAGTCCAACAATCAAATGCAATATCAGTTCTTGAAAATTAGAATTCATGATATTTTAATATATTTTGTAGAATTGTTCTTATACTTCTGATATTTGTACCATTTATATCATGTAAATGCAAATATAGATAAATGAATGTTCATTACTCTTGTGTACCAAATATAAGGATCTGGTACAATTAAAATATTCCCTTCAGTTTTTTCCATGGAACTGTGCTTATTTGGTACAGCACACTTATTATTTTTCAAATAATTTTATTGCAGCACAATTATTTTGTCCTAGAAATCATGCTGTCTCAGAAAACATGCACTCACACATTTATTTAAATGATACTTGTAATACAGCAACAGCTCTAAGTAGAAGCTTCATTTGACTAATTCAGTTTTAGTGCTGAAAATGTTTATTTTATTATAGTGGATGGTCACAAGTGAGAGGAGAGATGAGATGTGTTTATTTTATTACCACAGTACTTTTATTTTATAACTTACAAAAATCCCACTGGGATAACTATTCCAGACAGCACTTATATTTGGTACAAAAGAGTAAATAGTTTATTTCTATTATCTTTAATTCATTTATCTTGTTACAACAGGTCCCTAATGTTAATAAATTTTTTTGCAGTAAAAACTTTAAAGGTTGCTTTTATCTCATCAACAATTAAAGAAGAGATGGCAACTTATTTCCAACTCCTACTTTGCAACTGACAGAACATAAGAAAAACAAACATGCTGCTTTCTTATAAACTACTTACAATATCTTGACTGAACTAAGAGTTATCACTCCTAGACTGTTGTAGTCATTCTCACGAGTTTTGTCCACACACATAAATATACACGGAAAAGAAGTTAAGAGTATGGATCAAGTGGAAGAGACAGTATTTTAAAGAAATGCAAATAAATTCACTTTGTTGATTTTTTTTTTTACTTTCTTGGATTACAGGAAATAAAAATCATGATTCTAAGATTTTATATCTCATTTTATTTGGTTTTCAATATAAGCTGTGACCTTTTAAGTAACTCTAAGTAAATCTGAAAATTTCCTGTGTTGCATTTTTTTTCATATTTTATGCATTCTCTTCAGTTTTTAAATGATGCTTTTACTTCATCTGTCTTATCATACAAGCTCTCTCTTCCTTTCAGTAGTGTGTGTTCTGTTTTAGGTGTATATGCCTTTCCAGTTTTGTCTCTTTTCTTATCTTTTGCTCAGCAAATACAGTTAAAAAATCAGTTTTCATTTAAACTCAAAGGATGAGGATGAGAATAAGTAACTAGTAGTATTCCATAGATGAGGTGAATTAACCACAATTTTATTGGAAAAAAAAATCCAAGTTTAAAAGACAGGGTCCTTTAGGTCAAGATAGTGCAAAAATAAGTATATGCAAGTTTCTGAAAAAGAAGAATTAAAAAAAATAATGAACAGTTCTTGCTCTATCTCTCTCTCTCTCTATATATATATATATATATATATATATATATATATATTTAAATCAGTATCATCCCATGAAAATCAGTAAAACCACAAAGACACAAGGGGTTATAGGGTGAGAAAGAATTATGAATGGAAACATTAATAATGAACATAGAGAAAAAAGAGTAATCAGGAGGACAATAGATAGTGATTGACATTTCATTCATATGTCTGTGTATGTATATGTTATTTCATGATCACCAAGTCACCAAGCTTGAAACTGAAATCATTAAAACTAACATTAGCAATGAAGCTGGAAATATATTATTACTTTCATTATTAAAGAATTATTTGATATTTGTTTTATATCAAAGGAATTTGATATAAATATTTTGATATCTTTCAAGTTACCTTCAGTAGTATGCTTCCTGCTTGAAAGTTTATTTATTTCATTTCAAAACATTTTCAGAAAATCTCCTGAAGTTTTCTGGACAAATTTTAAATGACTGTCTATTTTGCTTTGAAGGGATTGCAATTTTAAGAGAAAATAAATTGAAATGAAACATTTTTACGAAAGATTAAAACCTGTCAAAACTTGCTAGAAGAGTAATAGACTTTTGCTGATAAGGAAAGTCGTCTAGTGAAGAGAGAGTGGTTTTCCTAAGTATTCATTTTTTCTCTTTTCCATCAACAACTGTAGCATGCTAGTGATGAGACATTTTATCAAAATATTTAGCAATGAGATAGAATGCATTGTAAAAGTAAACTCATGCCTTTCTATTGCTTTTTTTATTCTTTACAAAATGAACATGATCAGCTACAGCTGTTATTTAAGTTCTGTCCACTGACTCCATTTTCTATGATGATAAATATTATGTTAGCTTGCAACTTCAAGTTAGGAAAAGTTTATTGTCAAATCTTTTGGATGATGGATAAAATTAGCTCAAAGTAACAAAGATATTCTTAAGTAAAAATATTGGTTTTTGCTTCTATTTTTATTGATTATAAATACATCAAAGAATTTTTCCTTTATTTCTATTGTTATATTCAAAATAAAATTAAATAAACTTTCAAAGTACAAATCCTTGTCATTATCATACATCAATTCTGGATAAATTTTGAACTGAACTTATAATTATTTATACAAGTTTATACGTAAATTAACTTTCTTGTAGAGTCAACAGCCATCTATCACAATAGGATAGACTGAGCTCAATCACTATGTATGTAGCTGTTGCAGTGATAGCAGAGGGCTTCATAAACTGGAGTCAACGGTCAAGATGGAAGGTTCCCCCAATGGAATCAATGGCCAGGTGTCCATAACCAAGACAAGTCTTCAAGGTGGAGGATATCAGCTGTGGTTTAACCTGGAGAGGAATGTACTCTTATCAGGTCTACTTGCCCAAGACATGTCATGTGTGATTGAATATACTTCTCCATCTCAGGTATGTGGGGTTAACTGATTAGGTGCTCAGCTGCATGGTGACCCTACAACCACACTCGGTCATAGGACTGATGATCATGTGTAATTAAAATTATATTTTTATATGCAGAACAATGGAGAGAAGAAAAAAAAATTAATAGAGAAATGGCAACAATATTATTTTTTTTTAGTAAATGAATATTTGTTTTTAAATCAAAGTGTAAAGTATTTTCTATTAAAGCTTCTAACGACTTTATAATTTTACTAAAGATTATTGAATATATAAATCAATAATTATTCAAAATTTATTAGTTATAGTTTCTAAATAAAAGTAAATTTACCTAGTTTCCATTTCTGAGTAAAAATTTCTCAGTAAAGAAAACTAAAATTTCTCATTAGTTGATAGAAGCAAACAGAAAAAGAAGCACCATAGTGAATTTGAATAAGAAGAGAAATTTCTAATAAACTACAATTTCTTGTTGTCTTGAGAGAAAGTTTAATTACAACCTAGATATATGACATTATATACTTCTCAACCTATGCATAAGACAAGATATTTAATAAAATTGGGATGGTACTGGTATAATAGCAAATAGTTTAATATTTGACTTATTCTTCTTATTCATCACCCTCTGTTGTATAAGAGAAGGAAAGAACAGCCATGTTAAGGGCGGGGTCACACCGATGCTAGTGATGACAGCAACATGAGTGGTTGTGAAAACTTTGTTGCCAGTGGTAGAGAGCAAGGTGTAACATTCCTAAGTTGTCAGAAATATCTCAACAGTATCTTCTTACAAGCCTAGCTTACTAACCTACCTTTGACAAGTGTCCAAGAATTCCCCTTTATCCTCAGGCATAGTAATGCTATCTTCTGCTGATGACACCTGTCTTGCTTTGTTGCAATGTAGCAGAAAAGGTAAGCTGGTTACTGAGATACAACTTCCATTATATTTGGAAAAATGGATTTCATGATCATCATTCCAATTTCATCTTTGCATTAGATCTCTCTCTTTTAATTTTGTAATAAAATATCTGTGCATATAGACAAAACATTTTGTTAATAACACTAACATTGCACTCCAAAGATTATTAAAAAAAATGGATCAGGTTATTTTGTAGAATAAGTAAAATGGTGATTTTTTTTAATTATTTGTTGTCGTTACAATAAATCAAACACACAGATCCATTTTCAAGAGTTGTGAAGAATGGTGCATAAAAGTAAGACTTAAGCTATGACAATGGGCTGTGTCCTTCTCCTATATAATAATATAAGAAAGTAAAATCAGGTAATAGAATAAAACAAAATTATTTTCATTGTTAGATCATCTCAAGTTAGATTATAGAAATTAACTGCTGTTTAGAAAAGGAGAACAGATTTATTTTTGTAATCATAAAATTGGCCAAAATTGCTTTTTGCAACCATTTTTTATTCACTTATCATCACAGAAAACTTGACAGTTGTAAATAGCCCAGTTTAAAAAAACAAAAAACAAAATGCAACACAAGGTCAAGGTTTAAAGTGGGTTTAATGGCAATACCATGGCAAAATTGCCCACTTGGCACTTCCACTTTTGAGAACACTTCAGACACCTGGTAATGACCCCACTACCCTTCCGAAGGAGAGGTACTACCTGAAAAGATTATACTCATGGGGCTTGAGCTTAATATTATTAACCTAAGATATAGATGCTAGAGCTCACAATCTCAGAACTTAAATATGTTTTTATCAACATAATAGATTCAAAATGCTATTTACTATGTAAGTTTTAACATCTATTTCTTCCTTTTATCGAATACCTTAAAACTCACATTTAATGTTTTGAAATGAACTTTTTGAAATAAGTTGCTTATTGGCATATCACTAACAGTGTTATAAGTTTCACATTTATAGCATTTTCTGACTTAAACTTATGATGTTGACAGAAAACAAGGATTGCCTCTTTTATATACACAGGTAAAATACAAGCTGTTACTACAAATACTTTGCATATACTTTGATGAAAAAAGTACTTTGCCTTTTTGTAACTGTCTCAATCTATAGATTATACTCAACTTGTCCCCATTCTACTCCTTCACTCTTTATTGAATATATAAGCCACATGTCCTTTTCAATTTGAAAATCTACTAGACCTTATCTCTCCTCTCTATTATATTTGTTTCTTTTTTATAAATTGATTGCTTCCTTTTGAGCTTGTGTTTGCAAAACATAATTGTATTATTAGAGTTGCTATGAAATAAACAACAGGAATTACTGAAATTCTACTTTTGTCAACATGTGTTACTCTTAACTTGTTGCAACTGACATACTCACCTTTACAGAGTGGGCATCTCAATTCACATTAATAATAAAAAAATGAAAAATCAAATATCTTGAAAATATCTCCATTTTTTTTTATTCTCTCAATAGTCCCCAAATTTAAATCAAATAAGAACATAAAATCCAAAATAAATAACCATCTGCAACCTTCCAAACTTACTTTTAATATACTTAAGAGAGATATTGGTCCTTTTATTTATTCTAAATGTTGATTTTCTTCTGTTTTTATGTCTGCTCCCAAAATATTTTTGGCAAAATTTTAGTCATATTTGTAAAACCAAGTTAAAAAAATAAAAGTTTTTCAGATTTTTGTAAAATAAAAAATAAATTTTTTTAAAATACATTTTTGTAAACTTTCTGAAATGTAATTTATGTAATAATTTTTTCAGACTTAAACATGATTTTCAAGATACTGACTATTCCATAGAAATAGTGTTTGACATTTTGAAATGAGTAACTCATTATTTCATTACTCTTTGACCAATGCATTCTTCAAGTTTTCTCTGATATAAGGTCCATATAACTGTTTTTTTTTTTTTTCTTTTTTCAATCTTCTTTTGACATTTACTGGGAGAATTAGTATATGTATTTTATTTATTTATTAAATATAACTGGATTTTTTCAGATTAATAGCTGGATTGCATTTATCTATACAAATACACCCAAATTTTGAACCAGTCATAAAATAAAAAAAAAACTGGAAGAATTATACACCTGAAAAAGAACAGTGACAAAAACATTGCAATAAAAACAAGGATGAAGATATGATTTCAAATAGCCAAATGAATAGTGAAAAGTTTACATAGCATTTAAATAATCCTATCACTTATTTGTTAGTTTTTAGATAATCACAGAAACCTTGCTCTTCTTTCTCAGTCTTAAGATGATAATCACTATTGATTGCATTTTAATTTTCAAATTTGACTTTAAACTCTTATAAGGTAGAAAAATTGAACACATGAACTTTTTATTATAACAAAAATCCCTCTGTTTTATTTGATCCACAAATTTTTTGTTACAATATCAATAGTGATGAGTCAGTAACAACTGACAAAGAAAAACTGATATGCTATTGAAAAAAATGGCTAGTACCTTAACTTTGCATGACCAAAAAGTAATGGACAAATACTCATCCAACATGTTTATTATTATACAAATAAGACATTGTGTATATATTACCAGCATTATTATTCTACTTTACCAGTGAGATTAATGTAGTTGGCCTATCAGTGCATAAGCATATGAACAATTTCCTTGAAGAATATAGTATCAAGTGACTGAAGCCACCATTGTACATCTGCAACAACACTATCTCTGTGGAACCACTTCTTGGATATATGTCATTTGAGGGTCCCAAACAAATGATAATCTGAAACAGTCAAGAACCAACAAAAATTTAAAGTTCCACATTTGCAAAGAAATTGGTCACAAATGAGTTCTGTGATGCAAAAAGTGTGCTGTTTGGGGACTTCATACTGCATGGTGAGAGACATTAACATAGATACTGTGAAACATTGGACATACTGAGGAAAGCATTTCATCAAATGTGACCAAGGCATTTTCATAAAGATGTCATCCAGCTGCATGATTAGACAACCCAACACATGATCAACATAACAAAAGAATAGCTCCAGCAATATGGTTACAATGTTTTACCACATCCACTACATAGTCCTGACTTAACTCCCTGAGATTATAAATTGGTTTGGGCCCATCAAATCACATTTATCTGGGAAGTAGTTCCATTCAGATGATGCTGATGTAGAAGTGTAAGAAGGGCTCCAGTCAACTGATGCTACATTTTTTTTAGAAAAGGATATTTATGCACTTGTGCACTGACAGAACAAATGTATTGATCAGTTGCATGGAAAAGTAACCTAGTAGTGCTGGTAACATATGCACAATATTTTATTTGTATAAATACTCAACTAGTAAATGTTTGTCTTTTGTAGTTTGTATCTTTATAGTGCATGCAATGACATAGAAATTATTAAATTGAAGTAATTGACCGATATATATTTTACTTCTTTAGTATTTTACAAATTATTTATCTAAATATTTATAAAAATATTTTCAGATTTGTTTAATTTATATATAAGGTTTATCTTTTCTTGCATTCATGAGATGATGATTTTTCAAACTTTTGGAATAATTATTAGATTATATTATCTAAGAAAGAATTCAAACCTCATTCAAAGAATACTCATGTACAAAATAATATTAATACTTTCATCAGTTTAAGATGAATATGAAATTTGAACAATGATTTGCCTAAAAACTAAATTTTTTAATAGTGACTTTCTCTATCCATCTTGTAACTTTTGTTTTTATCTTCTGTTGACAATATTGTTGTTATGAATTATTCTTGGGACATCATCATTTGAATTTTCAAGTTAATACAGAAATTAAAATGTTTCCATAAAATTGTTGTACATTATATAATGGACTTGTAGCTTTCTAGTTAGAAAGCTATCAAATAAACATGTGGTTGGTGGTAGGTTATAGCAAGTTAAATGTTGTATATAAACTTTTGGCAGGGCAAGAATGCAGGAAGAAAGCTACTCAGTGCAGAATGTTCTACACTTGTCTCTAATCTTACATTTTCCAGTTGCAGATGGATGTGGATGAGCCAAGAGATGAACTTTTAGTCAGGAAAAACATAAATTAATCTTATCCTTACTTTATTTCAGAAATTCAAATGAGCCATATTGTAAAAAGAAGCACATACAAAAATAAGCTTTATATGATACAACCCGACCTGAAGACTTAGAGAAAAAAAAATAATACTTTTTACAGCTTAAGATATTCATTATTGTAATTTTCTGGGCTTTTTATAGATTTTAATGAAAAGATATGAATAATAAATATATGATAGTAAAGAAATAGAAAATATTTAGGCATTGAAATTTTTCTTCATTTTTCACCCATAAAAAAAGAACCATTTCTAATTTACCAATCAGATCCAGCGACAGGACTCAAAGAGTGTGAGTTCAATACCCAGTTAAGGCAGTGGAGAACTTGGAGAGGGGAATTAACAGGAAATAACTGATAACCGACATCCATTAAACATGGCACGTGGAACTAGAACAGTCTAACCCAGTGAGCAAAATAAAGAAGGCTGAGCATAGAATGGCCGAAATTTTGTAATAAATATGGCGACAAAGATGAGGACAATAGTCTGAATAATGTAAATAGTGTACATAACATATCATCTCAGAAATACAGACAGATATCAATCAAAAAATTGATAAACATCAAATAGTATTTTCTGTTCTATTTACATTATTATAATTTTATTCAAATTACCTTGTAGCAAATAGATACTTGTGAATAAAGCCTGCAAGGATCTATGTCAAAATCTATTAGGCTGTCATACTGGATTCTTCAAATTTTTTTTAAAAACATTTCACCCCAAGCAAAGTAGGAAAGCCACTAGCATGCAGGGAATTGAGGAAAGGATAAAAGAAGAATGGGGATCACAGTAACAGAAGTTGGTGATGGACATTCCATTTAAATTTTTGCAGATTATACTTATCAGGGAACAAGTAAGAGAAAGGGAGTTCCACTGTTGAGGAAGCATGAAAAAAGAAACTGCTGGAGTAGAAGTGGTGGTTGCATTTAACTATTTCAACAATAAAAGGGTGGGACCTAGATGCCAATCTAGTAATACTTAAATTCATGTAGTCAGGGCATCAGGGAAGATAGCTCATCAGAACAGTTGCCATGAAAATATTTGTAGAAAAGACAGAGGGAAGCCACAACACATTTATGAGAGAGTGACTGAAGTCAAAATGTCAAGTCAGGACCGATTACATTACAGATCCTTCTTTGGATTTTGTCAAGAACATTGAGATGAACAGCAGGGGCACCAGACCAGATGCGGCAACAATATTTAATGCATGGACAAATGGTATATTTGTAAATGTGTAAGATGGACTCTGATGAGAAAAATCTTCTGGCATGACACAGTGAACTGACTTTTCTTGCAGAAGATGCAGCTATGTTCTACCTGAGATCATTGGAAAATGTGAAGCCAAGAAGGCACAGTAAGACACTATCACAGAGCCGAGCATCAACCATGCTGATGGGGAACATGTAAGTTTCTCTGTAGCAGTTAAATGAGAGCAGTTTAGTTTTGGAGGCATTAAAGTTTACAAGCCATTTACTGCCTCAGTTAACTACTGATTAGAGATCCTTTTCAAGAGTAGTGGCCAGGTTAACTTTGTCAGCACTGCTGGATTGAGATAGGAGTAAATGGTAGTGTTGTCTGTATAGATGCCAACTTGAGAACTGATGACATCAGGGAGATCATTGATGAAGATTAGAAACAGTGCAGGACCCAGGATAGAGCCTTGGGAAACTGCTGCATTCGTATGAAAGGAATTGGACAACTTTCATTTTATGATTTGGTAGGAATGATTGGATTAAACCAAATAATCACCCTGTAATACTGTAAACCTGAAGCTTATGAAGACCAGCAAACTCTGTCAAATGCCTTTGAGATCTCTAGAGCCACAGCTTGAGTGTCACCATTATTATCAAGAGCTTGATATACATATTTAGTGTAAGGACATCAGTGGTAAACTGGGAAAAATGAAATCCATATTGTTTGTCAGAGAGTAGATTGTGAGAGGTAAGATGCTTTACCACTACAGCATTGATAAAAGCCTTGAAGACTTTGCTGAAAAGTGGTAGGAAACTGATAGAGTGGTAGTTAGAGGGATGAGAAGGTTCTTAAAAACTGAGATGACAGAGGAGGACTTCCAACAGGCTGGAAAGCAAGAAGCAGTGAGACAATAGTTGTATAGTTTGGAGAGAACTGGAGCTAGCTCAGGAGCAGATTTCTTTAGGATGATGGTTGGTATCCCGTTGCCCCCATTTGTCGTATGAGAGTCCAGTTAAGAAATGATGTCCAAGACCAACAACAGAGTGATGCACATATCTCTCAGTAGAGCCTCAATTCTAGAGGTGAGGAAATTGGGTGTAAGCACACTAGATGAGTTAAGAGTTGGATGAGAATTTTCGAGCAAAGCATTCAGCCTTATCTGCTGTAGATGTAATTGATTGAATAGAATAGGATTGAAGAATTTGCTTTGTTCAACATTGAATTTTTAAAAAAACAAAACTTGCCAAATAAAAATGCTATATGATGTTTCATTCTAATTTTTTTACAGTAACATTGCTTCATTGAGCAAATCTAGTTTATATCTTGACTGGTATTTCTGGGGAGTGGAGGAGATTTTAACAATCAACAACCACATGATCAGAGTTGCCAAGAGGACAGAGCTGCATAACATGACAAAAATCAAGGATAGAGGCAAAACAGAGATTGAGGAGAGAAGCATTTCTGTCAGGGTTACTTGGGAAATATGTAGGAAAGTCAACCACTTGTGTTGAGGGATTGAGTGATTGAAAAGTTAAGGGTTTGGATGCCAGTGGGGGCTGTCAGTGACAGTGTTTAAGCCTCCTGGTATGGTGGGCGTTATTAACATCAAACACAAATGTTAGCAGACGGGTGTAGGGAGATGGCCTTTTCAATATTGCGGAAATACTATCTAACATGCAACAGTCATGAGAGGAAGAGGAAGGATCAAACAGACACAAAGCTAAATGACAATAAACATACTACAGTCAATCACAATACTATTATTCTGACAATTGATTACCTTGAACCTTATTTTTTATTATTCTGGACTATAGACTAAAAAGTTTCTGGAAACTTCCATGATTACAAGACTAATTTATATAGTTCTCATTGATGTTGTTGAGCATCTCACAATATTATACAATTTCTTCCTTTGGTGTATGTATTTATATATATATCCAACTTATATATTACTTTTTCAGATGGATAATATATCTTGTTTTTAGATTAGGTGTAACATACACCTGAGGAAAACTAAAGAACGTATCAGATGAAAGCTTGTTTTAAAAAACAAGAGATGAAGGCAATAGTCTGAATAAGATATGGAATAATGTCTAACAGAATCTAATTAGTGATAATGATATGAAAAAGCAAGTGGCAATTGAAGTAAACAAAAAAATATGTGAGCCTTAGAAAAGCAATAGAAGATGGTTAAAATATTGAGATAAACAAGTGATGATGGAATAGTAGATCAGAGGGGAATTATGGAATTAGAATTTCCTTGATTTTGTTGATTTGGTAAAATTGTTATTCCCTAATAAACTTGAAACTAAAAGTGTCAGAAAATTGCTATAAGACCTGCACTTGTAAATGTCAGATTTACCATTATTAACCAGTCAAATTTGTCCATGATATCTTGATGTCTGCCCTGGTGATGAATACTGGACATGCATACTTGTATTTAAGCAATCTTTTTGTTGCTTTTATAGATTTATTGACATTTCTAGTTAAATTCCTTTCTTTCAGCCAATTTTTACTTTCTGTAGCTTGTATCTTATTGTAACAGATATACAATAAAAAAAAAAGTAATTTTGTTATTAAAATAGAAAAAAATTGATAATTGATAAACAGATCCATGAAATGTATGTCAGCTAATCAATAGAATTTAGGTAGAGGAAGTGATACTTAAACTAAATAAGCAATTAAAATTCTGATAATTTAAATAGTTTGTTAGCTTTAATTATTAAGTTGTTTTCAAAATTTCTTGCCAAATTTATCATTAAACTTTTGGGAATGGGTGAATGTTATCTACTAGACTAATACCAATAAAAAAAAAATCTTCTTTTACATTTTCTTTACATAGGTAAATCAGTGGCTTAATGATGAAAAAAAAAAAAGCATTTATTTACACCAGAAGTATTGTTCAACAAACTCTACTCCTTTGTCAATGTATTTAATTCATTTGTGAACATTAGTCACATAAGCATTATGAAGTGAAAATTTCTAAATCAAAATTCAGTTAAACAGATTTTATGCTAAAGACTTAAAAATCTATTTTCATGAAATGCCCTTGTAAAATCTTTTAAAAATGAAAGTATAGTCTAAATTTAAAAACTAATTAATTCATGAATACATTTAATAAACTTCATATTTAAAAGATTTTATTGCAATACATTTTAGCGAAAAAAACTATGACAAAGGGGAAAAGATTTTGTGTGACGTGTTTCAGCTTTAGAACTTCACTGGATTAAAATGACATTTACTTTGATGCAACCACACATGCATATGAATGCATAGAGAGACAGAATTTTAAATTTAAATTTTATCTTTTTAAAATATGTTTTTTTTTAAATAAGCAAACTATTATGACAATTTTATTTAAATTTCTTTTTTGAAAAACAATCATATTTTGATCACTTTTGATATTAATTATCCCACATTGTGATAATAGAAGATCTGCCAAAAAAGATGAAATGTTGTAAGAACCTGGAAATAAATTTACTGTGGGTGATATAGTCATTAAAGCATTTTTTATACATTTTTAATTTAGTAATTTGCTTTCTTTTTTAATTACAGTAATATTTTTAAATCAAAATTATGGTCAGACTCATTATGGTGAGCAACTAATGTATTGAGTGTGTTTTGCAAAAGATCCCTTTTGTGTTCATATAATCTTTTATTTAAATTCCTTGAGGTTTCTCCTATATATTCCTTGTCGCAATTATTACAGATAATAGAGTAAATTCCACCTTCAAGTTTTAGCTAATTATTTTGTTTTGTATTAATTAAGTCTTTTATTGTTTTTAGAAATAGTTGTAACTAACTTTATGTTGAATTTAGATAAATTCTTTTCAAGTAAATGCGATAGAGATGGTGAATAGAACAATATATTTTGTTTCATTGGGTTTGTCGGGAAGGTTCACTTTTTTATTTTGAGATATTTTATGAGCTTTTTGTTTCATGCTGAATATGAAATAATTAGGGTATTGGAGGAGCTTAAAAGTATTTTCAATGTACATCTATAAATACTGAGGGCTATAAATTCTGAGTGCTCTTAAATAGTATCTGATGATTATTCCAGATTTTATTTTGTTGTTATGGTGAGAATAGGCATTTATAAAATATTTTTTATTAGTTGATGTGTGATAGACACTTATTTTTAGGTTATTGTTAACATGGCATAACATGACATCAGAAATACTTTAAGCTCCTCCAACAGCCTAATTATTTTATATTCACGATGAAACAAAAGTCTCATAAGATATTTCAAAATAGAAACGTGCATGTGTAGTTGCATCAGTGTAATCATCACTTTAGTCTGATGAAGTTCTAAAGGATGAAATATGTCACAAAAACTTTTTCCACTTTGTCATAGTTTTTTTCCCTAAAATTGTTCTTGATATATAAAAATGTATATATTGTGTCTCTTATATTTTTCCATGCAAACAGATGGAAAAAATACTGCTGGAGTGTGAAGTTCATCATATATAACTTGTATAGAAGAAACTGAAATAGCCATGTATGGAAAAGCAATAATATTCTTTTATAATTTTGATAGGAATCATTGTCACACCAAGAGTTGTTGGATATTGCATTAATTCTTGTTGCTTTTACTGCGATAACATCATTTCACCTGATCCAATCTATGACCTTCAGGTGTACAATCCAAATAGAAGAGAAAGCTTTTCCTACTATCCCAGTAATACAAACTAATATTTATTTAGTAATGGAAATTAAAATGTGACACTTAGCAATTTTTGTATGAGATAATCTCCATACTTACTGGGGTTAATATTATGGTGAGTAATCAAAAAATAGGCTGAAGATGTCAGTATGTATGTCTGACTCTACTCATCTTACTGCCGTTGTGTAGTTCTATTTGGAAGAGATTTCGTCCCTATTCATCAAGACTCCAGTTTTCCTAACTTAACATTTCTGAAAATGCAGCCCCATCTGAATGTTGGCAGCAAACTCCCCATATGGTATAGTACCAGAAAGAAAATGGTGACAAACCAAGAATAAATGTAGCAAATGTACTGCTCACACTTGCCCATTCACAGCAATGCAATTCCATAATTTTCATGCTTACTTTCCACTCTTAAGTAAAATTCAAATTGTTGAAATCTACACTGGTTTGATTTGGACACTTGTCCACAAGATTAATTTATGAAACTTTTTTTCAATTTTCTTATTCTCCAGTAGGTCTGATAAAAATATTAACTACCATTTCCTTTCTGTTTGCTACAATTTTCTGATCCCTTCATTTCTTATTGACTGTACACATATAGAAGATTGGCTGAGACTTTGTAGTAAAATAAAAACAACAAAATGAAAGAATTCAATAATCCAAACTTCTCTTGGAAGCAATAATGTTTATTCGACCAAATATTAACAAGAACAAAAATATTTCTTTAAGCCTTTAATATGTAGAGATTAATTATAAGGGTAGTGTTAAGAATTAAGACTGAAAAGTAAGTGTTCTTTTAATACAGCTATGGATTATAAAATAATAGACTCAGTTTGAGTGATTTGGAGATTAATTCCAAACTGTCACCAGCAAAGAAATATTATTCCTTTTTTATCTTTCTCATTTTATTTCTTTACTTGGTAAACAACTATTAATCTTTCTTTGGTCTCTTTCTACAAATACTTTTTCCCCTTTAATCTTCCACTCCACTATTTTGGACTTATCTTTTTTATTGAAAGAAATTTCTTTTTGTTCCCTTTTTTCTCTTACTCCTTCCCTTGATAAAAAATATTATTTTATTAAATTTTGCTCTTTCTTTTATTAATCATTGTAGAAAATATCTATCTACTTCTTGTTGTTATTCCTTATCCTTCTCTACCTGCTTCTTTCACTACATTTCTTTCCTCTTCTTAAAAAGCATAGTTTTAGATTACATTTTATCTTCACAAAAAAGTAACACCCATTCTCTCATCCTCCCACCTCTTTGTTTTCTCTTCATTCTTTCTACCCTGCTTATTTGCTTTCTGTTTAGTAAAAGCAGCTCTTTCTAATTAACTTTCATTATTCTTTTGCTTCATTTAAAAGAACAAATATTTCTCTCATTCTCTTTCCACCCACTCTCTTGTTCTTTTATTCTACCCTTTTTAAATATTCATTCTATCTTCTTTACTCCCATCATATCCTTCTCACATTTTCAAATATATTAATTCTTTTGTTGCACATCCCTTTCATATATACAATTTGTTTCACTCATTCTTTCACTTCCAACACCACAATAGATGCTTTTCATGCTTTCACACTCTTATGCTCATGAAAAGAAATACATTTTTCTTTCTGTCTTTTTTTTTTTTCAAATTAATAGTTTTTCCAATCTGTTATTATTTCCTCTGACATTTGTCTCATTCTTTCCTCTCCATTCAAAGAACATTGATATTGCCTCTCTTTTGGGTTGTGCTCTGAAGGAATAAAAATGACCATGAAATTCTTTCTAAAGCAGCTCAACCTTGCTATTCTGCTCTTATTGCTTCTTTCTTGCCTTAAGTTTAATATCTGGTTTTATGAGTTTTGTTTTAGTAATTTATCTACTGAGGAGGTCAAGTAGACATGAAGAAAATTTTAAAATTAATAAAAAAGAAAATAAGTTAGACTACCATAAATAATTAGAAGAATTTGGTGTTAAGTGGAAATAGCAGATAGATGGACTCATGATAAAATTGATTTTTGTAGTTTTAATAATTGTTTGGTAAGACAAGGAGGAATCAAAGAAAGCACAGGAAATAAAAGGAAAAAATCAATACATACACTTTGTCAAAAGCAAAAGTAATATGTTATTTATGAAATAACAAACAGAACCATTCATAAAATGAGTGAATCCACTTTTAACCTGAATTCATCTGAATCTGATTCATGATTGAGTAAAACTTCTAACTCAATAGTTTTCAGGGCATGCATCATTAGGAACATGAATTATACCATATTCAACAGCATATAAAACCTACTTTTTTTTCTAAGTATTAGAATATCATAAATTTGTAGTAAATGCATGAAAAAAAAACTAATTTTGTATTGAATCAAATAGGGAACATGGATGAAGTATCAGTAAGATTTTATTTACCATTCAGCTATTTTTTTAATATTTCCTGTTGAAATTGGTGAGGGGAGAATGTTTACATGACAGCAAATATGGTATTACTGCATGTATTTCTTTATACTTGTTAGGAATAATTTTTTGTGTGTATCCAGTGTATATATGCATGCAGATGAAAACACAATACAATGAGAGTGTTGTAAATGCTCAGCCCACTTAAGAAACCATTCCCCAAAACCTGTTGATGTTTGGTTATTTGAATGTGCTGAGAACTTTTTAGCACTTTTATTGTATTGTGTTTTTGTGGGTTGCTATAAAACATAGGTGCATGTCCTTCTGCATTTGTATTGCTTTTTCTGATAACATTCTGAGCATGAATATTGCATTCCTTGTTCTGGTGTCTTTAACAAACCTGCACTGTTCTTGTCCTATCTCTAGCCTGATTCTGCTGTGCACTGTATTCATCAGAATATGGATGATTAGTTTTGTTACATGGCTCATTAGGCTGATTGTTCAATGAAGTAAACATTCATTTGCTCCTGGTTTCTTAGGCAGTGTTATGGAGATAGATCTGTTGAGATCTTCTGGCATATGCCCACTGTTATTATTTCTGTGATCTTGCTTTGCCAGAATCATCTAAGGCTGTCAGCATTTCCATTACAATTCCATCTGGCCCTTCTGTCTTGTTTCTATTCAATTTGGCCAGTGCAGCTTCTACTTTGGTTTTTAGAATTTCGGATCTGTTGGTAGTTTGAGTATTGCTGGTTATTCTCTTCTGTCGTGGAAGAGCGCTCCAATATACTCGCTCCGGTGCTGAAGAATTTTTTCCTTCTCTAATATGAACATTCCATCCTTTGATTTTATGAAGCCTGTTGATGAGCATGTCTTCTGTCCTGTTACTTGCCTTATTTGCCTATGCATCAATATATTTCAAACTTTTTACAATACACAATGCTTAATTGATTATAAATGAAGAAAAAGTAACTAAAAGAACAGATTATACTAAAGACATGATAAACTATGATTAGATATCATTGATATAAATCATTTCTAAGCTTGGCTGGCACAAGGCCAAACATAAAATATAAAGAGTATATTGTACTAAACTTTCAAACAGGGAGGATCTTATCTTGAAAAAAATAACATTTGAGATCTTGATTTTTACCTCAATTCAAATAAAAACCATAAGAAGAGGATATACAACTACCAACTCAGCAGGTGTATGTTTATGTAAGTATATTTAGGCAGTAAGAATTCATTTAAATACTTTCTGTTAAATTCAACTGACAAGGTCTGTCTGTTTCATTTTTACTGTATTTTTCTAATTTTCAAATAAGTTGTACCTCCAAACCCAAATTGTAGATAAACTGTCTAAAGTTCCTGTTTTTGTTCTATTTCTGTTCAAGTACTTTTAACTGTCTCAGTCATTATCAAGAACTAAGTGCAGTCAGTATGGTAGACAAGGTTTTATTGACTACATCCTAGCATTTTTGGAATGCTACATTTCAAATATGTGCTTCATGTATCATATTACAGTTTAAAATGCCATTTTCCATCGTTAAATAAAATATTTTCCCCCATATTGTTACATATATGATACATATATATTTGAATACAAAAATCTTGTCTACCATATTGATAACACTCAGTTCTTGATAATGACCGAGATGATTGAAAATATTTGAACAAAAGCAAAACAAAAATATGAACTTTGGACTGTTTTTTGACGAATATATAATGGATTTATTTTTTTTGTTTTTACAAATTAAACAGATAAACCTTACATTAATTTCAAAACATGTTATATAACATAAAAAAATAGATACTTTTTGCGTATAATGACTTTTTTTGGAATTTTTTACTATACTGCATTCTGATTCTTGGCAAAAAGGTTGCAAAATACTTTCATCATAGGTAGAAGTGAAGTTATTCTGATCCTATACAGAAGCACCAATCCATATATAAATAATCATATCATTTATATACTAGCATAATACCAATAAAATTAATGATACCATTATTTCTCTTTCACACACAGATGAATAAGACATATCTGATAGCTTCTATTATGACTTGGATGCTGAAAAAATATTAAGCCTGGAAGCATAAGAATATCTGAGAAGAAAAACAATCAACAAAATATTTATAATCTCTCTGTATTGTGTACTTGTTTGCATGCTAATTTTAAAAGCCATTATCATTCATTCATAAATTGTCTCAGTTAAACAAATCTAACTATATGTTACTTTCTCAAGTCAGTGACTTTTTGTTCTAAATATTAGTGAGCTATTTAAATATCTATTAATGGAAGCAATTATATATATATATATATATATATATATATATATATATAAATTTTGTATCAGAATCAAGAGTTCAAGCTGGAAGTGTTGCATTATAAATATATCTAACAATTTGACAGTTTTATTTACTTGTATCAACAAAGCCCCTCCTCTGCAGCCTCATGCTTACCCTAAACAACCAACCTGTGCTTATGCCTGCTTTTGCCTAGCTAAAATGGCCTGCAATGTTTATTTAGTTCTCATATACAACCAATAAATGTTTTCATGGCATAAACCCACATCTTTTAAGTAAATAAAAACTATTCAATTATTTCCATATCAGAATATTAAAATTTTGAAAACCCAACTTTCATGTTGGAAAATTTTCAGTATTTTGTTTTTATTTTTCCTGCAAAAATTTTCATATAAAATTTTGTTAAATGATGCAATCAACTTTGAGCTCTTCTGCATTACACAAAAAATAAAAATTATTGAAAATTTTTTATCAATGAAAATAAAGCATTTTTATATATAATCAAATAATATAGAAGAAAAAATGTATACAATAAGAGATACACTAAAAATACAACTTACTCAAAATATCCTTCCAATCTTGTTCACAAAATATAATTTGTTGTAAATGAACACTATTATATAGTAAAAAAATATATATAAATATATGTAATTGTTCTGTGTTGTATATATATAAATATACATAAATATATATTGAAATAACATATATATATATATATATATATATATATATATAAATATATATATATATATATATATATATATATATATATATATATATATATATATATATATATATATATATATAACATATATATATATATATATATATAAACATATATATATATATATATATATATATATATATATACATATATATATATATATATATATATATATATATATATATATATATATATATATATGTGTGTGTATGTTATTTCAATTAGTCCAGGTTCAGGAGATTGTCTTTGCAGACAGAATGAAAGTTCCAATTATTTATCAAAGAAGATGACTATTTTCTGCCATCATCCTCAGTAAAACATTGCTTGAAGTCAAGACAGTTGGTAAACAAAATTGAATAAAACAAAAAAATTATTTCAATAGATTAGGCAAACTGATCCAAGGGTTGTCAGACATTTTGTGTTTGAATCTAAGTACTAGCAATGAATGTCATTGGTTTATTTGTTTTATTCAATGAACTTCTGGATGTTTAAATTTTGAAGACAAAAAGTCTTTTGTAGAACAATTATGGTTTTATATTTTGTACTCTTTTCCTAAATAATAAATCTAGAAACTGCTAAAAAAATTGTTCATTTAGCTCAAGGTTTGTGACTTGCTGAAAAGTTGTTTTTTCAAAAAAAGTCAATGCCATTTTGATGTACATTCTTCTTTATTTAAAAAGTAATGTGAGTTAGCTTTTGAAAAAAAAAAATTCTAAATGTAAGTTTCATAAAAAAATTTTTGTATAGCAATTGAAGTAATATTTTTGAAATTTTTTACAATTTTTTCTGTTTTTAAAAAATTCTTGCATTGTTATCTTCACAGAAAAAAGTGCCATAAAGAAAAAATATAGTATTTATCATTTCAGATCTGAGTAAATTGGTTGTTTTTTATTTGAAAATTAATTTTCTTTTATATTGAAAAATATTGATGTCCACATGCATTTAAAGTGGCCTCAGCCAGGGTTATCATTATGAACTGTGAGGCTAAACAGGACAAATATTTTTTAGTGACCAATTGAAAACATTTTTGTGATTAATAATCTTCCTCTAATAATCTTTATAAATAAAATACCACTAGTGAAAATAAAGCAATTCCAGTAGATGAAAGAAATCCTAGTCAAAATGAATAATGCTTAACAATGCTTCATCTAATCAAAATTCCAGATAATATTACTACTAGTAATACTACTGGTGGAAATAAAGCAATTGAAATGAAGATAAGTATAAGCCAAAATTTTAATGAAAAACCTCAGTAATGAAATAGTCCCCATAAGATACAACAATATAAAGATAAGAACATTATGATTTTGGTGATCATAGTTCTCCATAATTTTCTGTCCTTTGTAGCTGTTAGTAAACTTTTGTTATCTCTCCTAAACCTTGTTCCACCATCCATTTACTGAACTTTGGTAGTTATGAATTGTTTTCCTCTTCCTTTTGCTTTTAATTTGTCTTGTGAGTATCAAAATTTTCCAAGCCTGCTTTCCTCATACATGTTCTAGAAATTTCCACAATTTGTTTCTGATGTTGGGTCCTTTTATTTCCATTTTCTAAAAAACTTCATCATTGTTCACATGTTCAGTCCATAGTATTCTCAGTATTCTTCCGTAAATGGATACATTTTTATTGCTTCAAGTCTCTTTTACATCTTTGATGGAATTGTCCAGCATTCACTGCCATTATAGGAGGACTGATATTACATAACAGTTCAGTACTCTTTTCTTTGTTTCTAACAAAAATTTTCCTGCTTCATAAAACTTTGCTTAACTTTTGGAAGGCACTTTCACTATCCCAATGCGCCATTGGATTTCAGTGTTGTATTTTCCATCCTGTTAAAACACTTCCCGATATTTAAATCATTGTACTTGTTTTATTTTGGTATCTAATTTAATAGATAATCAAAATTTAAATTATATGAGACTGTTTTAATTCTTTATGATTTCATTAGATAAATGAAGTATGTTTTTTTAAATTTCCAGAAACTATTTGAATTTTTAATCTTTCCTTTTAATAATAACTTCTGTATGCTGATTCCATCTTATAAACAGTTTATTAAAATTTTAAAAGTTTTTTCCTTCAAAATTAAAATAATTAACATTGAAGTCAATATAATGTGTCAAGTTTGAACAAAAAGATAGAAAACAAGTATCACAAACTAAAAGAAGTATCCCAGAGAAGTAAATATTGCTAAAAGCAGCAAAATATAGGAAGCTGTGGAGAGCCATAAATTGCACACATTTTCATATGTATTGTTTGATTAGTCAACTAAAAGAAATGAAAATATTCATCCATATATGATCCATCTCCCCCTATTAATGGATCTGTCCTGAATGCATATATTCAGGAGAACTCAACTGATATGTAGAGTTGATATTAAAGCGCAAAAGAGCCAGGTGGTCCACCGCCTTGCTCTGCTTGTAGACCCTTTCTGCCTCAGGGCAGAGAGGAACCCAGATAAGGCTATGCTGAAGGACAGGCTCATCTGGGGAGGTAGACAACAACCTGACACTGTGTATTCACTGTCTACATGGAAATTTTTGCTTGAGCCTACTAGCTCACAATGCCCTATGTAAAATAAATGGCCTTGTACCACATCCCACTTGTGTGGAGCTCAGTTAAATTAAGTATCTTAAAGCTTACTGATAAGCAATATGTATTGTCTAGAACAATTCTACTACAATCCAAAAAAGTAGATTGCGAAAAAAATTTTTTTGTACTGGGGACAGTTTAATGAAAAAAAAAAAAAGGCAAAATTTTTTAAAGTTTTATTTTACAATTCTATCCTTTTTTCTATAAAAAATAAAAAAGGTTATACTTTCAATATTAACCACTAATTCTTTGACATGTCTGCACTCCTCTGTCCAACAGCCATAGTGGTACATCAGTGATGATACTGTAATAATAGTAATAATTAACATTTGTAATTAATTATATAAACAAGTAATTGCACAGAGGCTACCAAAAGCAGCATTTAAGAAATATTTTCATGTAGATTTTATTTATTTTGTATGATAGATAAAAGAATAGTAATAATGTTCAAACAAAAAAAATTCACAAAATATACTTTAATTAATAATTGAGAAAAATTGATTTTCACCCAAAAAAGAAAAATTTCCAAACCATTGCAAAGGGAATTGATTCAACAAAATCACACCAAATCCAGTGGTGATTTCTATTGGCCGATTCATCTCCCTGCTGATAATTATGTCAGTGAATTCTATTGGTTGATACATCTCCTGCTGATAATAATATCAGTGAATTCTATTGGTTGGCTCAGTTTCTACTAGGAAAAAAAATAAAGGTTGTATGTAGAGTTTTGCAGAATGAATGCTTTTCATTTAAATCCATTGTGTGTCCATCAAGATTCCTCTTTGCTGGTTTGATGTTGTGTAGTGACGTTAATGGCTAGCCGTGAAAGAATTCTTTTTTATAGCAGAAGGGCAAAAAGATGTTTGTGATTAAATTGGACTGAGGCAGGAACATTCTGGAGGAAAAGGATTGATCTGAAGGTGTGGATCTAAGATGAAGAAATCTTATGCGTGTCTATTTTAGGAAATAAAGAGAGATAGGAAATTTTAAAGCGTAAAAGTAAGTATTGACAAAGAATGGCTGAAATGTTTAAAAAAAGGAAAAGGTCTCCAGGATAAAAGAGAGTGGAAGTAGAAAAGATGTAAAAGAGAGAGAAAAGTATGGATAAAAAATAAAACAGGAAAAGGAGAAAGACAGTTTAAAATGCAACAAAAGGTGAGAAGGAAAATTTTTTTTTATGGTGAAGATAGATAGGGTATGAGGAAAAGGAAGTAAAAAAAAATATGTGTGTACATATGTACATGTTTGTGTAGAGGAGAGAAAGGATTATGAGAAAAAAGATTGCAAAATACATATTTAAGTGAGAAGTCATTTGAGAAAAAATACATCAAACATGTAATTGTGATACATTTCATTACTGAAATATTTTCTCCAAATTGTCAATGATGGCCAGTCTATGTTTTAAACTTATCATGACATGAAAAATAACTCACCCACTTCCACCCTCTCAGCTTACATTTCTATTTAGTGCAGATCTGACATTTAATTGGTTAATCAAGATATACCCATCAAGTCTATTTTTAATTCTAAAATTATTTCCCTACTCTAACTTTCAGAAAATATGTAACACTTTGTTTATAAATTTTCTTAAAATCATTTAATCACCAGTTACTTACCATCTCCTGAAAAAGTACAATCAAAGTATTGAAACATGAAAGTTTTGTAGTGATTTCCATGTTTTTTATTATAATCTTTTATAATAAAATAATAATATATTGCTCTACTTTGTATTGCACACTTTTTAAAAGTAAATTCTACGCACAGTGGAATTTTATTCCATCTGTTCTTTTTTTTTATTGTTGTGTATATATATATATATATATATATATATATATATATATATATATATATATATATATACACACACACACAATTGAGAGAAAGAACAGATGGAATAAATTATATATATATATATATATTTAAGACATTTTGAGTTTATAGATTCTTTTATAGATACAAATATTTCAGTAAATGCTCTGTTTATAATAAACAGTATTAACAACATTTACCGCCTGAATGTCCAAGCAATTTTCATAGAAAATATTCATCCTCCAACAGGAATCAAACCAGTATCTTATACAGATGTCATATAGCCTGACGTGCCTTAACTGATTGGGCCACAGAGGATCGTTCGGTTAGCAAGGTCGATTTTACTGTCTTTAAATTACAATCTTCCATGATTCTCTCAATACCATTTTTAATTTATTGTACATGTGCAATAATATTTACAGTAACACATTAAACTGCTGTTACAGTAATTATGGAGAAAAATGTAAAGGAACAAACTGCAATGATTTACTGAAATGGATACATAGTTTATTTTACTGCATAGTTTAGGTGCTGTACCAACATTTTATACATGTATTTTTACTCTAATTAAACTTTATATATATGTTTTACATTTTTCTACTGTACTGTATTGATATCAATTTAAAATTCAATGATTATACACTGTATATTAGACTAAAACACACTTTACATTACATAAGTTAAACAAAACAAACTTAGCAATGTGACATTTTACCTACATTTAATTCAATAAATTTTAATAAAATTTACGTTACAGTAATGTACATGTACTGTATTCATTACTGTACATGAACTTTTGAACATTTATTAATTTTATAATTACTGATGGAACTGTATAAAAATATCTACTGTATAATAATATAATGCAGTACTGTATATAAAATAT
>CAHIKZ030002075.1:325000-331331 GCA_903632075.3 Acanthosepion pharaonis | reverse complement strand
AAATAACAATGATTTTTTCCGCTACAATGCTATTTCACTGGGGTATGAAAGATGCATTTATATGGAAGACAAGAGAGAAACAGAAAAAGACCGAATAACCTTCTTCACAGGTTTATGTAAATGGATGACAGAATAAGGCTTAGATGGATAGCCTTACTGAGAGCTACAAAGGTGAGGAATTTGTGGAGAGTCATGATCGTCTAGGTCCTAAATTTCTTTGGGACAATAACTGAGTAATTTCCGGTTACCTTATCCACAGTTTGGAATTCAGAGTTATCCTTCTGCTAGGCTGGCTGCCAACCAAGGCAAAAGAACTAATTCTACCCTACAACCAAAACCATTCATGACGATTCAAGAGAATTTATGTGAAAATGAATACAGCAATTTATATGCTGCAATTTCAAATGGATACGCGGTTTAAACCTTCCATATTTATCTATTATGTTATCTGCTCATCACCATCATCAAGAAAAAATGGGAAGAGCCAAAAATAAAAATGGTCACACAAAGAAGAAAAGTTAAAAATGGTTATTGTAATAGTTATATTAGCCACTTCCTCATAAGGAAATTTTGTGATGTCAACGAACACTCATTATTTACGTTATTCGGACTATTGTCCTCATCTTTGTCGCCATATTTATTACAACGTTTCGGCCGAAACATTGTAATTCACGTTGTAGTAGAGATTTTTTTTATAACTTAAAAACGCCGTTTTTTCGCCCTATTAATCTTTGGGGTTCAAAATATTTTTTAATCCGTACTAAATATAAAGAATAGCCCTTCCCGACCACCTAGTAAAAATAGAATTTACTCACCCTAATAGGTATTCTATTGATAATTATAATTTTGGATATAAATGATTGTTTTTGAGGGTCAAAAACTATGTGCAAAAAAAAAGTGACTCACTTATTTCCTTGATAACTAGTAATCAATAGAAAAACATAACCCTGAACTAGTTTAAATAAAGAATAATAAAGGTATAATTTAATTATAATAGGTAATATAGTTTGAAATATTTAATTATCTATGGGTCCTCCTTTATTTTGAATAACCTTTTTCAACCCTTTTTGGCATTGACTTGATTAGGTTCTGGCAAATTTCATCTCCAAGCATTGAATTCCATTCGGATATGAAATTCACAATCAAATCCTCTTTGTTGCTCAACTGCTTTCTCGAGAGCCTGTACTTTATAATGCTCCATAAGTTTTCTATGGGGTTGAGGTCAGGAGATTGGGGCGGCCATGTCATAACACTCACCTGCTTCTCATCAAAGTATTCCTTCATCAATTTTGATTTGTGACAGGGAGCATTATCCTGCATAAAAATGAGCTTGGTGGGGTCGATTTGCACCCTTTCAGCAGAAGGGAGCAGACAAGACTCTAAAATTCTCTTGTACTGCTCGCTCCTGAGGGTCTTTTCAATAGGTTTTAAGAAACCAGTTCCATGAAAAGAAAAGCATCCCCAGAACATTATACTGAACGGATGCTTGACAGTACTTACTGCTAAATTCAAAGAGCTTTCAAAGCTTCTTCTTCGGATTTTAGATCGCTTATCCTTTGAATTTAGCTCAACTTTCGTTTCATCGGAGAAGAGAACATTTAGTAAAAAAAAAATCAGGTGAGTCACTTTTTATCGAACAGCACTGTATATATATAGTTTCCGTTATGGTTTATATATTTATATATAAACCTTCAGGAAATGGGATTGTTTAACAGCAAAAGGACTAATGATCAATGTTTTTTTTATCTGTAGAATTGAAGGCATATTCCTTTTAACAGGAAACATTCTTTTGTTAATTTTTTTATAAGATAAAATTTTCCATATTCAAATATTTAGAAGTAGCATTTTCGTCAATATCTTGATTATGACATGATTTTTTTTAAATCAATCAATTAAACAATCAATCGATTTTAGTTTGTGGTTTCTTTGGCATTTCAATTAGCCTCTTTTTCCTCAACACAAAGTAAATCTATATTTATTTTCAGAAAAAGGAGGTCATCGCTCAAGTTTTCACTCATTCATTTCATTAATAAAAAACATTCAAAGAAAGGTTTTTATACAGAGATACAATTTAGATGTTTAAGAACGAGGGCGACGGAAAAAATTTTATGAAGCTATTTAAGAAAATTACCCTAACTCAAAATTTGTTTACGCCCAAATCGCGTTTGTTGAGTAGTTCTTAAAATGTTGTGTTTAACTAATATTAAATTTTTCTATTCTTTGTTCAATTTCCTTATCTCCTATACCAAATTTATAGGGTTCGATGTATGCAAATAGGTATTTGTCCTAAATTAAAATAAATTATAACAAAGATAAAATTCCAAGAAGAGCCAATTTGTTACGCGCAAATTGCTTTTTTAGTGACAAAAAATGAATGGAAAAGTTTTTAAAACAATGAATAATTAATTCCTAGTGAATCAAATGAGAATAGTTTGAAGATCAATTTCTACTACAAAGCATTTTCATTTTAATTATTTTCGATTTGTTAAGATAATTTTTTAAATCTTTGAATATCAAGAATATGAATGTTATGGGTTAATTAGTATAAGATGGATATAAAATATATATATATATATATATATATATTAATATATATATAAAATTCATATTTATATAATATATCAAAAATATATATATATATATATAAAATATATATATATATCTTATATATATATACTCATCAATATAAAATTCATAGAATTTTATATATATATATATATATATCAAATATATTTATATATATAAATAAAAAATAAATATATTTTATTATAAATCAAATATATATTCTTAATATTATTAAATAAATATAGAATATAAAATCAAATAAAGATATTTAATATTTTATTTATAAATAGAAGAATTACAATCATTTATGAAAATAAATGCATATATTATAAATCAAGATTATGATATAAATTTTTAAATTTAAAGAATATGGTGAAAACCGGTTTAACTTTTGATATTAAATTCCTTCGTTATGACGTCAGCGGATTAAATATAATATATATATATATATATATATATATATATATATTAATATATATGATTTTCTCTCATTGATATAAATAATATAAATAGGCGGTTTGTATATTTAAATATATATTTATATATATATCTAAAAAATATTATAAACGATATTCATATAAATTCCCTTAAATATAGAATTTATATATATAAGTTAATATATATACATCATATAAATGATTAAATATATTGTGTATATTTATATATATATATATATATATATATATATATATATATATATATATATGTTTGTTTATATTTATATGTATGTGTGTATAGATTTATTATTATATATATTTTTATATAAATATATATATTTTTATTTTATATATATTTATATGGTATATATGTATATGTAAAAAATATATTCCATGTATTAATATAATTAATATTTTATATATATATATATTTGATAATTGTATATATATATATTATGTATATATATATATATATATATATATATATATTTGTGTATATATATATGGTATATTTAATGAAAACATATACTATATGATATAAAATAAATAGTGTGTATATATATGTGTTATACCAATAAAAATATATAAAATTGTTTTATATATAAATATGTAAAATATGTATAAATATATACATATATTTAATATATATTTATATATATATTATAATTTTACAGATATAATATTTATATATATATATATATATATATATATATATATATATATATAATATATATATATATATAAATATATAATTTAATGTATTAAAAGATACTTCCTGAAATCATTTGAATTTATAGTTTGCCAATAATCAAATCAAACAAGAAAGGATTAAAAACTATTAAAACGGTTTTGATAGGGAGATATTAATATAAAATTTTTTATAAAATTAGAAATAAATTTATTTGGCCATCAATAAAACAACTTTGTTCGAATTTCTATAAAAATTCATTTTTGAATTAGAAATTTTGAGTGTTTTTTTAAATATTTTAACTGTTGATTATTCTAGATAACATTTATCTCTCCAGAAACTAAGGTCTGCTATATTAATAGTTGTTTATAAACCACAATTTTTTCTCTGTTTATTGAACAAACACAAATGTATTTGAGCGAGATATCTGCAACAATAATTGAAATAGCTATTGATCTTATAGATGTATATATCCTCAAATACAGATGTCAATTAAATATTATATATATTAATGTTATATATATACCTTTTATATAATGCATATATATAAATTTTTATATTCTCTATTTAATAATGTTTCTTTTTAAATCTTTTATATATAACATATATATATATATATATATATATATATATATATATATATATATATATATATATATATATATATTTCTGAACATATAATATAATTTTCTGAACAATTTATATATATATATAAATATATAATGTATATATATATATATATATATATATATATATATATATATATATATATATATATAATATTTTCAATAAATTTTTTTTTTGAAAAAATTTCCAAAGACAGACATAAAAATATTTATAAAATTCATGAAAACTTTTGAAATAGGAAAAGAATTGATGTTTTTTAATAAAAAGATGAAAATAATTTTATCTTCTGTACTACCGAAGAGTTTCAAACTTGTGAACAATATCAATAGAAATTTACAAATTAATCAAATTAAATAAGAATATATAGTAAAAATAAAATTAACTTTATCTTTTGTCAACAAATTCGATCTTTTGAGATAACATTAATTGAGAACAAAAAAAAATAAAACATGGAAATATTTTTTAAAATGTCAAAAATATTTAAATATATTTTATATATTTATTCTGAACAGTGAAAAAAGGAGCATCCACAGTAATTTAACGGAAAATTTCAACACAAAGAAATAAATAATGTTAATTTTGCTGACTTATAAATCAATTGAATGCTAAATCATTTTCTCTTTACTTTGTTAAATAAATAAATGTTAATACCATTTTATGTATATATATTTATTGGCTTGAAAATGGCAGTTTGAATGATAAAATTCTGTGAAAAAAACAAACTAAGATTTTGTGCATATTTTATAACCGTCCTTTTTTTAGAATATTTTTTTTTTTTTTTCTTCTTTTTCAAAATTTTCACCCCGAAAAATTTATAATTCCACTAAAACGTTAAAGAAGGTTACAAGGTTTGAAAATTACAGAGAATTGAGAAGAATGGAGATTTATCATTGAAAGAAATTTTTAAAGTTCATTTTTTTCATGAATGATTTGAAGAAGGGTTTGACGTTGCATTTAAATTTCTTAAATCTAAATTGTCAGGGAAAAAAGAATCAGAAGGGAATTCCTTTTGAGTGAAAGTGTAGAAAAGAATTTTGTTGGATTAGGGGTAACGATTGAATCTAGTTTTAAACAGTAAAACAAAAGACCTTTAGAGAAATCTAGCAATACACAATTTAATTAATGTCCATATTCGGGACACCAGATAAAATAGACGTCATAAACAAAATTGATCTTAAAATATTTGTAGAAAAGACAATTTAAAGCTAAATCATGTCAGCTAGAATATCGAGATGCCTGGTCATTTGATTAAATTACAGACGTGTTTTGTATTTTTGTCAGATGAATCGCGCAATGTATAACGAGACCAAATCCAAAATCAAATATTTTTTAATTTTATTCAAAAATAGATTTATAATGGTTTTACAAATAACAAAAAACCAAATTTCCATAGATATATTTCAGAATATGATTTAGAGATGTAAAATTTAGTCCTCTATATAAACATATTGTGGAATGTCCAATATAATGAGTATTCGTGAAATTTGTTTTCGTTTATAAATTTACAATTAAAAAAGGCTCGGAAATTCAAAAATAATAAATGGTCCTTTTTGTTTTTGATTTTGCTGGTCAAAATTTTTTCTAATGAATGACAAAGACTCTGAAAATTAAAAAAAAATTTTCATTTTATTCCATAAAGGGGAGCATTTGTATTAAACTTTTATGTTATTTAATTATCTTGGTTTTTATATTAAATAACGTTATTTCTATTTATATATATATATATATATATATATATATATATATATATATATATAAATATATAAATTTTATAATTTAAACGTTATTTTTTGCGGATAAAATTTGAGCAGATCAAACATTTATTTATTAAACAGTATATTTATTTATTTTCGTCTACTGGCCAAATTATTCAAAAGTCTTATTATAAAAAAACATATATTGAAATTTTTCTAAACACAAAATTACCTGAACTTTTAAAATTTCTAAGGAATATAAGAAATTATATATATATATATATATATATATATATATATATATATATTCTGATATATAT
>CAHIKZ030002075.1:297500-320000 GCA_903632075.3 Acanthosepion pharaonis | reverse complement strand
CTGGTTACAGTTTTTTTTTATAGTTATAGAGAAATATTGCCTCATATGGCATGAATAAAAAAGAAAAGTATAATACGCTCAAAACCTCGATAATTTGTATTAATATATAAGATTCTTTCAAGCACGAACGTCGACAAAATTCTCAATTTATTGGAATCTAGATTCACTTTTTAAGTCATGGCATTTTCTAACATTTTTGTACGCTGTGATCGTCGCCACAGGGCAATCTTATCAAATAGTCACCTACATATGAATCTATAGTGAAATTCGAACCCACGTTTCATGGTCGGAACGCTAACGTTCTAACCACACGCTCAATATATATAGATATATATACATTTATGTGCGCGCAAGTGTATTCATGTATATATGTATTTGTTTGTGCGCGTGTGTATGTATGAAATAAGGTGTGTAAATGTGTGCGAAAAAACTTTATGCATGAATATGTGTGCGCGCTTGTGTATGCATGGTTGTGTGTTAAGTGTTTGTATGCGATTAAAAGGTATGCACGAGAAAATGTGTATTTGTGTTTCCGCGCGTGTGAAACATGATCTTGTGTGTGTGTGTGTACGTGCGTATGTTTTTGTGACTCCCTACTAAAATCTAATGGGCTAAACTAGTAGAATAAAGTCTGTTAGTCTTATAGACCTTTCTAATGGCCTGACATGTTTATCATTGACGTCGGTTGTTGCCAGTTGTCAGTGTTAAATCCCAGTTTGAATCCAGTCAAGCACATTGGCGCTATGCAATTTTTCTTACCCACCTTTCCCTTAGCCAGCTTGGGCCTTACTAAATTTTATAATTATCAAGAGTTTGCAAGCACTTTTCACACTAATTGTTGTTGTATAGATGTGTTATAGTTTCTCTATGTCGGACAAGTGTAAATATTTGTATATAATTCTGTGTATGCCTTAGCATTATAAAGATATTTTTGAAAATAAACATACCTTTTCTTTCAGCTATTCTGTTCCGTCTGTATTAAGGTGTTACTATATCATGGATACAGTAAAGCCTATAATGTAGGGAAATGCAAATAGGAAATGCCCCCTTTCTTACATAGCAACTCCCCATTATCAATATAGAGCATGAAGTTATTGACCAATCATGTTTTTTGTACAGTGAACAGGAAATACCGGATTTCCTTAGAACTCTACGTTATACAGTCATCAGGGAACGTGATATTTCGTTGACTAACAATTATAAGAAAACCCCACATTTTATATACAAAAATGTCAAACCGTAAACAAATGAACTATAGTTATAAACTATAAATATACAAAGTTTATTACTTGAATGCTAGAAACTCGACAACAGATAGATAAATATATAGATTTGATTATTTAATTCAACATTTACATAATAAAACTGATTTTTACTAAGGGATAGTTTCAATTTTATGATATACGTCATAGGAATTTCAGGTTATAATATCTGTTTTGCTAAGAAATGCGATAACCTTCGCTTCCCTGACGGCAAAATGATCAAATTTCAAATCTATATTGTTTGCCTATCTAAAATACTACATTTATTAGTAAATTTAAATACAAAGTCATATAATGACTCCAAAAAGACGCGGATTTTGACCAATAGTCTTTTCTTGTTTTTGTTATATTTTATTTTATTTTTATTTTTTTATTTATTTATTTGTTTATCTATTTTTACTTTGCATATCTCCAATGCGTTTTACAGGGTTTGGTAGGCTGGTCTTCTGGATTACATTCAAAATTAGTTTTTTTGTTAATCGTTTCAAATTAAGCAAGACTGATACTGCCGCTAAGACGCAGTGTGTTTCACGAAGTGAATATGAAAAAGAAGACTGAGAATAGGAAGACTTGAGGAAAGGACAAAAGATGAACGGGATTCAAGAAGGCAGAAGATGACGATTGGTGTTTCATTTCAATTTTTGAAGATTCTAGTTATCAGGGAAGCAAGTAAACGGAAGGGAGTTCCACAGGTGGGAAGTGAGGGGAAAGAAACTGTTGGAGCAGAAAGGCTTGAGCAAGAAATGGCTTGTTAATTTTAACGCCTCAAAAACTGATTTTATCTCCTTTAATCATCTTAGAGAGTCTTTCATCAATGTAGCTGTTGCTAGCCTGCAGAATAATAATTAATTACGCCTTCTCGGTCTAACTTTTTCCAATGATATGATTATGCGACACTGAAATTCAAAGGTGTATTGGTATAGCGAAAGATGCCTTCCAAAAACTAAGCAAAATATTCAAAGACAGACAATTTAAAAACAAAGAAAAAAGTACTGAACTGTTATGTAATATCAATCCTCGTATATGGCTGTGAATACTGGACAATCTCCACAGAGAGGAAGAAGTGACTTGAAGAAACAAATGTGGTTCTACGGAAGGATGCTGAGAATATCATGGACAGAACATGTGAGCAACGATAAAGTTTTAAAAAAATGGAAACAAAAAGATACTTATACTTAACAAAAGTTGAAATTTTGAGGATACATAATGATGAAAGAAGGTTTGGAAAATATGATACTCACAGAACAGATTGAAAGAAAACAACGCATAACCCACCTATACCTTAAGTAAATGGATGGTGAAACAAGGTTTAAGAGAGATAAGAAAATAAGAAATTTTATTAAGAGCTACAAAGGATAGGAAATTGTGGAGAGCTATTATTGCCAACGTCCTGAAGGGACACGGCAGATGGAAGAAGATATCGTGTCAAATACAACGTCTGTTGCGAGAATAGTTATTTCATTGTGCCGTTCTAGACAGTTTTTCTTGTTAGAATCGACTTTTCTGATGACACCAGCTCTCAACTTGGTATCTATACTGATCACACAACCATTTTCTCCTGTTTCAGTAGTAAGTCTCATCAGTTCGGTAAGGTTAAACGATCTACATTCTGTTGTTAACTGAGTCAAAGAATGACTTGTTAATTTTAACACACCAAAAACAAAACTGCTCTCTATCAATCATCTAAGAGATCCCTTTCTGCCGTCTATCAGCATGGCTGATGCTAAGCGCCAGGAAAGTGACTCGTTACGCCTCCTCGGGCTAACGTTTTCGGCTGACATGAAGTGGAAATACTATATTGAATACCTTGATGGGTAAACTGCTAAGAAAGTTGGTTCAGTGTGTCGTGCCAGAATTTCTTTTTTCTCTAGAATTTATCTTACACATTTATAAGTCTACCATTCGTCCATGCTTATATGGACCGATGTCCTGCTTTATATTTAGAGATTCTTAATAATATCCAAAGCAGAATATTATTGTTCCTGACCTGGCATTTCGTCTTCAGTCACTTTCCTACCTCCGTAAAGTTCCTTTCCTGTGATTTTTCTATAAATACTTTCATGGTAATTGGTTGGATGAACTCTTGGCTATGATACCTCGACATTATGAATTTAAGCGCAGTACTAGATTGGCAACTAGGTCTCATCAATTTACAGTTGAATTGGCTGGATGTCACCGTAAATTCTATGAGAACAGTTTCTTTTCTCACAATTCTCCCTTGTGGAAATCTTTTCCGGCTCCATGATTTCCATTCAACTGTAACCTTCAAAAATGTAAATGCAATGTCAATTGCTATCTACTGTCTTAGTGGGTTTACTGCCTAGCTGGAGGTGAACTCGATTAAAAAACAGATAGATGGATAGATAGAGAGATAGGGTCACTGGAATATATAATATATATAATACGTAAAGAACACAATCCCACTCTTATCTGCACAAAATAATGTATGTGATGTCTACTTTAGATTAGATGTCTGCTTGTAAACACCTTGGGAAGTTGCAGTAATTGAGGAGAGTGACGCTCCTGTCTTCGACGCCATTGGGCGTAGTGGTGGCCAGGAATCTGCCATTAGTCCGTTTACACAACATAGCAACACCGACGTTTTTTTCTCCATCAACCAGTCGTTTTCTTCAGCCAACAGCCGATTCGACTCTGACGTGCTACAATTAATCAAAAGAACCATAGCAATATTGCGAGCCAAGTGAATTAGTTGATCTTCTTCAGTGGTTAATAACAGCGCCATTTTTTATATATTTCTTTAAAAAAATCTATTAAATTTTTCCTGAGAAAACATGCAGGCAGTCACTCTCTCTCTCTCTCTTTCTCTCTCCCTCTCTCTCTCTCCCCTCTCTCTCTCTCTCTCTCTCTATATATATATATATATGTGTGTGTGTGTGTGGTTGATGTGGGTGGAGGAACTAAAGAGAATAAGTGGAAAGCGTACTTTTTATGTTGCATTCTTAAGTAAATTTAATGAAGACTTTACTGCATTTCTTAACGGCTATCATTTTTGTAAACATTTTACACTTTTATATATATATATATATATATATATATATATATATATATATATATATATATAAAGAAACATTATCTGTTTCATGCTAGATACAATCGTCAGGTTTTACGATTGCGTTTAGCATGAAACAGACTGTCGCCTCTAAGTGTTGACTTCAATGTTGACTTCAATATTTACACACGCTCTATCTCTGATATTGAGCACTTTATCCCATAAATATAGCACACCTTAAGACTATATTTCTTCATATATATATATATATATATATATATATATATATATATATATATATATTAAATAGTTTTGGTTAAGTGATTTAGACATATCATGTCGATCAGTTTTCGTTGTGATCCTTTCAAGTTCGCGGATTACGTTGTTCCTAATTTTGATCAACGGCCTTCCTGATGTCCTCAGTTCTTAACTCGGCATTTATGCTGATGACAACTTTTTACTCCTGTTTTAATGGTAGGTCTGATCGGTTCGATAAGAACAAATTGGTAACTGAGCTCAAAAATGACCTACAATCTTTTGTTAACTAGGGCAAGATATCTCTAGTTAATTTCTATGTCTCCAAAACAATTGTCTGAGAGAAGCTTTTATTTGCCTTCAATCAGCATGGCTGATGCTAACCTCCAGTAGCGTGACACGTTGCGCTTTCCTAGGCTAACGTTTTCACGCTGACATGATGCTAAAAGATTATACTGAATCCATTGCTATATCTGCTGCTAAGAAAGTTGCTTCACTGTGTCGTGCTAGACAATTGTTCTCTCCAGAATTTATCATAAACATTTATATGTCTATCATTCGTCCATGCATTGAATATTGCTGTCACGTCTGTTCTAGTGTTTTGGGTTTGTATTTAGAGATTCTTGATAAAATATAAAGAATCGGAATTGTTATTGGTCCTGATCTGGCATCTCGGCTTCAGACAATTTCCCTCCACTGTAACATATCTTCCCTGTACCTTTTCTATAAATATTTTCATGGTAATTTTTTGATGGCCTTTCCTTTTTAGGTTTTCATCTTTAAATGTTGTTATTTTTATCCCCCAGACAAATTATACATATCGGAACTAGCTATGACTATATAGAGACATTGAGGTATTATGGTGGCTGTATTAAGAATGGTAAGTAAGAATGTGTTGTTTTTGGTGTAAGGAATACTGTGGTAGGTTTGGGTCAGTAATCTTAGGTAGCTAAGTGTAAGATAAGCCTTCTTCCCTCCCTCCTTTTGCCACATTTTTGTATTACTCAAAATAAATATTGCTTTTCTCTTTGATACCTAAACTTTATGAATTTAAGCGCAGTACCATATTGGTGGTAAGGTCTCATCATTTTACAGTTCAAATGGCGAAATGTAACTCTAAATTGCTAACAGTATCTTATCTTGCACTTCTCGCTTGTGGAACTCTCTTTTTTTGCTTTCCAGTCAACTTAGATCTTCAAAAGTTTTAACGCAATGTCAATCGTTATCTTCTGTCATCTTAACATCTGTTTTTTTTTATTGTTCTCGCTCCCTAATATTTTTTTCTTATTTCCTCACATTCAAACGTCATGGTGGCTTTATTGCTATGCTTGAGGGAAAAACATTTATGCCAAGTGTGTCCTACAGATCTATACACAAAAAATAGAAAGACCACTGAATACCAATCATTATGGACGAGCTGAACCACGGCCCTACTTAAGCAGCTTGGTCGAAGCGTAAAAAATAAGGAAAATAATTTAGGGAAAAAATAGGGAAAATATTTTAGGGAAATAAGTTTTATAGATTAACATTCATGAGAGCTTCCTTAGTTTGCGACGTTTGTCAGAATCAGAAAATATTGATTCGCTATCGATTTAGAAGGTGGGGGTTCTGTTCATAATATTGATACACTATCAAGTCGATCCCTTATTTTTACAGAGTAACCGATCTTTGCGTAAGAAAACATATTAGGGCTGAGGTGGTTAAAAAAAGTGTTCTTTTAAATAACGCGCAAATAAATATATTCATTTTTAAATTAAAACACAGAAAATTATATAGATTTATAAAAATTATGTATCTGTTTATTCATCATCGCAGATAAATAATCATGGAACTTAAATGCTTGTGTATGTGTTTCTGAAAAAATATCATACAGAATTTTTTTTTTTCAAAAAATGGTTGAAAAAGTTAAAAATTTTAAATTGTAAAAAAAATTATGGAAATAGTACAAATTTCCTATGTACAAATGTTCGTAAAATATATATATATACAAAAATCTGAAGATTATATTAAATGAGGGGGGTATGAATCCCAATTGCAAACAAAATATAACAAATGTAAAACAGAAAATAACCCATGTTAGCAGGACCCGTCCACCCCACCAAAATAAGAGTTGCCGCTGTATTCTGTCATCAGACAGAATCAAGATTTCTCTAACGGAATGGGAAGGATAAAATAAATGTAGGCGTGGGGAAATCAATGGCCAAAAACAAACTGGGGAGGTTGGGAATCTCAACTTGGATCATAACCAAAGAAGCAGCTGGGAACAGGCCAAGGACGACACTAACTCACATTAACAAGGTACACAAAAGAGAGTCTAATTTAATCAAGGCAGGGTTCACAGAAAACCGCCCCGTTGTGTCGAAAAGAACTTAAAAAAGGAACTCAAGGAGATCCCCTTTCACACGAATCAAGCTCGCTACTTTCACCCACCTTTCGTTGAAATCTGTCGACACCAAACGTTTTCTACCAGTTCTGATCTTCAAATTCAGCAGATGAGAATAGCGTTCATGTCGCAAGATTTTCTCCTTTCGCGTCATCCAGATTACCATTCTTGCCACGACTAGCAACGTTAGAAACACCATTCGTTTCACTCCAGAATAAGTAGGCGACCCACTGTCGCACGCATATGCAAGATCGATGAGCACAAGTTGATCAGGAGTAATATCAGCCGTCAACTCGCCGACATAGTCCCAGAAAGGGCGTACCTGAGGACAATGGTAGAACGCATGCGAAGCCGTTTCTTCCACACAAAGTAAATCCACCCATCCCCATCTGAAGGCCATGTCACGTTTCGAATCAATCGCCAGGTAAGCGAAAACTCAAGGTTACCGTTGGCGTCCGAGACCAGAAAAAAACAACTAGGCCAGCGACGAGCCGAGCCGCTCACAGAGACGGTCCTTCGCGACCGTCTCCACAAGTTCACGATACAAGTTCTTTCGAGTCCGTGAAAGGTCACTGGACAGTGTAAAAGCGCTCAAGGCCGCTTGATACTCGTTGAGGAAAGGCGACACCTTTCCCGATCTCCGACAGCGCTTAGCCCAGGAATTGGGGGTGTGTGATAATAAAGCTAGGGAAGGCATCCCTAACACTCCCCACCAAAATCGAATCCTCTGTCAAAACGCGGCGTAGGAAAGCCAACCTCGAGGCGTGTCGATAACTCACCAAGTGTGGCAATCCCAGCCCCCCATGACACAGACGTTGGACACAGGCTTCTTTACGGACCTTCTGCTTGAGCCCATCCCACAAGAGGGTGGACAACATGCGCTCGAACGCCTTCCTATGGTCCTTGCAAAGAGGAAGTATAGCCAACTGGTAAAGGATGAGAAGAAGTCGCACATGCCTCAGCTCTAATCATCTGTAGCTAACAAAATGACCCACATTACGTTACCTCTTCTTGCCAAGATTTTCGCCGATATTTGAAGGCTTTTCTCCATAACGTCTTTATTCACTGTAATTATTTTTCGAGTCCGTTGTTAACAAAAGAATAATACATGTGTTCACTGTATGCAACAGAGACGGCACCAGTAGCAACTTGTTTCCTTTAGCAAATGACTCAAATTTGTCCTTGAGTTTTTTATAATACTCTGTTTCTTTTTGTGGGGCTCTATCCTTTGCTCATGCAACAGGAGTCACTTAGTGGGTAAGGCATTGGGAGATTCGGGATCTGCCATGGCGTTGGCGTACCCTCGTTACTGCACACAATTCAAACAATGTAAACAACGCGGAATTTAGTTGAAAAAGAAAACAATAGATGCAAAAGACAATGGCAAACAAACATGACACTTACTTCACAGAATATCCAGCGAAACTCACGTGAAAAATCTCTCCGTTTCCAATTTGCTAATGATGTCATTGGATAGTACTTATGTTTTTTTAACGCATTTAAGAGTTATCGCTATAGCTTTACATACAAACTTAAGTAACCAAAAACAAATCCGAGAAGGTTCCATAAAGTTCTAGAAGGTTCCCTAAATTTCTAGAAGGCTACAAAAAGCTCTAGAAGATTCCATAAAGTCTAGAAGGCCCCAGTATGTAATAGTACTACTGTACTTATATGCGATTTTAGAAATTTCGTGTTGGGGGAGAGTTTTTTTTTTAAATAAACTGAATTTAATCGTTCTTCCTTATTTTGAACAAAAGTTCATCGAATTATGATACAGGAAATTAATTATTATCCAAATGTCAAAAAAGTCCTAACCCTAATATATATATATATATATATATATATATATATATATATATATATATATATATATATATAAAAACAGTTAAACACTAATATTCCATGGTCATAATTTATTCCATTGGAATCGTAAATACGATCCAATTCATCAGACCTACAAATTCAAAAAGAAAACAGAAAAAGCAATCCATTGAGTTCTACCTGGATTCTATCCTTTTGGAATAATTTTTTTTTATACAAATATGTATGTATGTGTATGTATGTATGTATATATGTTTATATATTTTGCATATGTATGTGTATATTTACCACTAATATATATATATATATATATATATATATATATATATATATATATATATATATATATATATATATATAAAGAACGACACATTTTTTTATTTATTAAACAGTGTTTAAGTCTATCGACCTGGTCATTGCATAAATCCTGGCAAATTATTTAGACTCGAACCACCCTGCTAATATTATTTTAAAGTAGATACCTATCACCGTTGGAACTAGAATCAGTAAAATTTTCTCTAATAAATATATCTTTAATAAAAACAAAGGATTGTACAATAGGGTACTCCAAAAATGTGGTTTTAAAAGTAAACTATCGTACTTGAACCCTGCAAGTAACGCTAAGGTAAATAAGAGTACTAATAAGAGTAGAAATAGAAAAAGAAATCTAATATGGTTCAATCACCCCCACCCGCTTCTGTAGTTTATCCAGAATTAACATCGGACAGTTGTTCAAATTTCAAAAATAACCACCCCTTAAGCATAGCCTTCAATAGAAAAACTATTAAAATAAGTTATTCCTGTACAAATAATATGTATAAGATTATTGATTACCATAATAAAATTATTCTTAATGAATTCTATGGTATTAACAATTTACCTGGTATGGATAACCCATGTAATTGTAGAAATAGTGAACTCTGTCCAGTAGAAGGAAAATGCAAAGCTTCTAATGTGATTTACCAGGCAACCATTTACCCTAAAGAGAACAAGATCAACCACAATAATTATACTGGAATTTCCGCGTGTGAATGGAAACAACGACTATATAACCATCGACACTCGTTTTACAACTGAAAATTGAAATTCCAAACTGCACTTTCCAAAAAACTTTGGGAAATTAAAGGAAAAAGAACTGAACCCCCTTTTGTATGTCCTAGGTCAAACCACCCTCCATCTACAATTAAGCATATACCCTCATCAATAGAGAATAGAATTAGCATGAACTCCGCAAATGAAGAAATATTCCAATAACACAGTAATTTTTACGACACCGCTCTAAAAAATAGTGGATACAAAAACGCTAACATCATTTATAGAAACAATAGTACTAACCAGAAGGAAAACAGGAAAAGAAAAATCATTTGGCATACCCCTCTGTTCAACCAAATGGTTAGTATTAAGCTAGGACAAAATTTTCTAGCCTTGAGTGAAAATACTTTCCTGCTGATAGCAAATTTAACAAGATCTTTAATTAAAATACCTTAAAATTAAGCTCACAGCTGCACTGAAAATCTAGAATCATAAAAAAACATAATAATAAAATCCTTGAAAAACACAAACATTAGACAAAAATATTGAAAAATTATATGATTGTAGAAACCCTGAAGACTGCTCGTTAGAAAATAAATGCCGCATAGAATCTGTGGCATACCAATGCACAATCTCATCCATTGAGAATCCTAACATTGAAATGATATATATAGAATCCACGAAGAATGAATTTAAAATTAGGTGAAGACAACACAAAATCTCCTTCAATAATATTATAAATAGAAATCAGACATCCCTATCCAAATATGTTTGGCATTTAAAAGGAACGAATAAAACGCTAAAAGTAAAATGGAAAATAATAAATAGAACAAGAACTTGTAAAATCTAGGATGACCCATGCCTTTTATGCTTACATGAAAAACTACGCATTATTAAGTTTCTAAAAAACGCAAATTTATTAAATCATAGACATGAGTTAACAGGTATTTGCCGACATCAACAAATTTTCGCTTTAAATAATTAGCTTCATAATTTTAAAATTTCATAGTCTATAAACAATTTCAATTAAAGCAATAGGTTTAAAAGCTTAACCTAATCATAAGATAAAAAAAACCCTTTATGAAGTCATCAAAAAAAATCATCGTTCAATACGACGTGTTTATATACAAACAACCCTTTTAGAAAAAAATCTTTAAGTATACAAATACAAATATAACGGCGTAACAAAAAAATGCCAATAACCCTCTGTCATTGAAATAGACCAGACGATATGCGTCAAACGGATGTCATAATTCGCATGAAAATAGGAATTCCGACCCTACCTTGACTTAACCTCTTTCCGAAAGTAACTAATATGTTGATACAATAGTTGTCAGTGAATATGTAAACCCTTACACCTCTTATTAATATAATTGTTTTCGCCATTTCCATAGTAATTAATATTACAAATGTATATGCTTATAAAGCTCCGTAAATTTCAAGATTAGTTATTCCAAATTTCGCTTGAGGATGAAACAGAGCTCGTTACTTTAATTAAATTTAATTTTTATAATTAAATTGAAGTTTTTAGCTTCTGTTTTTGAAACATGAGAACTCTTATGTAGCGATGAAATCATATTTTTAAAAATTAATTATATATATATATATATATATATATATATATATATATACGCATAATAATTCGTAGATAGACAAGTCCAAATAATAATTAATATATAAATGTCAAGATACGTGCTCTTTATATATATCTTTTATATCTACTTTGGAAAACACCACACACACACATACACACGCACGCACACGCACACACACACACACATACACATACAAACTCACACATACACACGCACACATATATATAAATATATATATATGTCTTTGTGTGTGTGCGTGTGGTATTTTCCAAAGTAGATATAAACCTGTCAACCGTCTGGCCAAATTGTTTTTGCACGTCTTTCAAAATTTATGGGACCACATGCACGCATGCACACGCATACGTGTTTAAACCTAATGTCACAAGCCTATATCTGTACGTAATACCAGTATAAAGAAAAGTGACAGTGTTGAAAACGATCCTCGGAGGCTATAAACAAGTCGTTCGTGATTTAAGAGGAACATTTTTTTGTAATTTGCATTTGACTTGAAGTATCGACCAGAAAGAAGAGAGAAAAAATAATGAAAGATTCTGAAATAGAAGGAAAGAAAATGCCTAAAGCGGGAATGAAACCAAGGAAGGAAGGAGGGACAGCAAAAGAAAGAAAGAAAGAAAGAAAGAAAGAAAGAAAGAAAGAAAGAAAGACTAAATATGTCATAGAAAATATAGTAAAGACCAGTTATCGGGAGGAAAAGAAGTAAGGAAGAAAGCGCTAACAGTAAGGAAATAAAAACAAAAAGAAGGAGAGTGGAGAATATAGAAAGGAAAGTCAATAAGGGGATAGGAGGAGGAGGGGAATTAAAGGAAGGAGAGGAGAGGAAAGGAAAACAAATGAATGGATGGACAGGGATTTGATGGAAAGAAGAAAAGAAGAAGAAAAGAAGGACATTTAATGAAGAGAAAGAAAGAAAAAAGGAAGGTCAGTGAGGAAATAGAAGAAACGTGGAAGAGAATGATAATAAGAAAAAAGAAAAGAAAATGAAAGGAACGTCAGAAAAGAGAAGGCGTGAAGTATGGAAGGAAAGACAGTGACGTAATGAAAAGAAGAAAGAAAAGTGAATAAAGAAAGAGAGAGGAAGGCGAAAGAAAGGGCAGTAAAGAAAGGAAGGAAGAAAAGAAGGTCATTGGGATGGCGGAAAGAAGGAAGCTGAGTGACTAGAGAGAAAGAATGATGAACATGAGATAAGAGAGGAAGAGGGAAGTAATGTGAAGAAAAAAAGAATGATAATGTCTAAAGAGCAAATAAAACCAAAGAAGAAAAAAAGGAAGGAAGGACCATGATAAAGAAAAGAAAGGAAATGTCTAAAGAGGGGATCAAATCAAGGAAGGTTGGAAGGACGGCAAAATAAAGAAAAAGAACGAAATGATAGAAAAAAGAAAGAAAAGAAGATCAGAGCGAGGAAGGAAGGAAGGAAGGAAGGAAGGAAGGAAGGAAGGAAGGAAGGAGTAACAGTAAGGAAAATGAAAATTAAAAGGAAGGAGAGTGAATAATAAAGAAAAGAAAGTCGATGAGGAGAAAAAAGAAAGGCCAAAGGACAGGGATAACGAAAAGACAAGAAGATAAAAAAAATAAAGATAAAAAGAAAAGCAGTGAGGAAATGGAAAAAGGAAGGGCGAACGATAGAAAGAAATGAATGAAAAAAGAAAAGGATATCAGAAAACAAGAAAGAAAGAGGGATATAATGTAGGATAGTAAAGAAATAAATGAAGGAAGATAGGAAAGAAAGAAGAAAGGAATATCAACGAGAAGAAGAAGCAAAGGAAGGAAAGTGAAAAGATAAAAGAGTTGTAAAGGAAAGTCAACAAGTAAATCTAAAAAGTTTTTTCAGTCTTAATTTCTAGGATAATTTACATTTAGACTTAATTTCGTTGTTTACATTATTAACATGTAATTTACATTTTGTTCTTTACCATTGTCCATCATCTTCGTTGTTTACATTATTAACTTTGTTGTTTACATTATTAACATGCAGATCGTTGTCATCATCTTTGTTGTTATTATTAACCTTGTCATCTTTGTTCTTTAGATCATTATTTACTTGCAGATTATTGTCATCATCTTTTGTTTATTACATTATTGTCCTCATCTTTGTTATTTGCATTATTAAAAATGCAGACAGACCACTGTCTCCATCTTTGTTGTTTACATTATTAACATGCAGATCATTGTCACCATCTTTGTTCATTACATTATTAACATGCAGATCATTGTCACCATCTTTGTTCATTACATTATTAACATGCAGATCATTGTCACCATCTTTGTTCATTACATTATTAACATGCAGATCATTGTCACCATCTTTGTTGATTACAATATTAACATGCAGATCATTGTCACCATCTTTGTTCATTACATTATTAACATGCAGATCATTGTCACCATCTTTGTTCATTACATTATTAACATGCAGATCATTTTCACCATCTTTGTTCATTACATTATTAACATTCATTTGTCACCATCTTTGTTATTACATTATTAACATGCAGATCATTGTCACCATCTTTGTTGATTACATTATTAACATATCATTGTCACCATTGTCCTCATCTTTGTTGTTTACATTATTAAAATGCAGACTGTTCACCATCTTTGTTCATTACATTTATTGTTTACGTTGTTTACATTATTAACATCTGTTGTCCACATCTTTGTTGTTTTTGTTGATTACAATATTAACATGATCATTGTCACCATAGACTATTGTCCTCATCTTTGTTGTTTGCATTATTTACTTGCAGATTATTGTCCTCATCTTTTAACATGCAGATGTCACCATCTTTGTTCATTACAATATTTGCATGCAGACCACTGTCCCCATCTTTGTTGTTTACATTATTAACATGCAGATCATTTTCACCATCTTTGTTCATTACATTATTAACATGCAGATCATTGTCACCATCTTTGTTCATTACATTATTAACATGCAGATCATTGTCACCATCTTTGTTGTTTACATTATTAAAATGCAGACTGTTGTCTTCATCTTTATTGTTTACGTTGTTTACATGCACTCTGTTGTCCACATCTTTGTTGTTTACATTATTTACATGCAGTCTGTTGTCCACATCTTTATTGTTTACATTATTTACATGCAGACTGTTGTCCTCATCTTTGTTGTTATCACGACGTTTCAGTCGTCGTCTCTCCGACCTTCGTCGGGACGAGCAATAACTGAGCATTGATAAGTAAATAACGATACATGGGCAGCAGTGCGAGACCGAACTACCCATATAGATTAAATAAAGAGTTCAGTTCTAACTTTATTGTTGGTAACTCGGATTGACATACACCTGATGAAGAACGATGATCACAACGACCGAAACGTTGTAAAAACAACACTAAAGATGAGTTCGTAGGTAAATAAAGATTTACAGTGTCGTAGATGAAAGAAGGAAGAAATGAAGGTAAAGAAAAGGAAAAGACGAATGAAAAGAAGAAAAATCAGTTAGATGAGGGAAAGAACGATGAAAGGAAAGATAGTGTAGAAAGAGAACGGAAGAGGAATAATGACATAAAGAAAAGAAAATGCTAATGAGAAGAAAGAAAGAAAACAAAGAAATTGTCAAGAAAGAAAGAAATTAAAAGTGCAATGATTTAACTTTGAAAAAAAATTATTAAAGGGAAATTAGTAAGAACAGTAAGAAAGAAAAAGGGCGATGAAATGGCAAAAAATCATAAAGGGAGGACAAAGAAGAAAAGTAGTGTTGTATAAGAGTAAATATCATTGCCGATACTGTGGCTCGAAACTAGATCGCCAATGAGCAGCACAGGCGATTCCATTTTTTAGTAGATCATGTGATCATAGAGGAATGAATAACTAGGAAGTAAGACTATACGTTCACTGTTCACTCTTCTTGTCTATCCATCTTGTTCATTACTATACATTCATTTTCTCTCTCTCATACTACTATAACATGGATTTGTCACGATTCTCTTCATGACCATTATACTATTAATGGCGATTACTACTTGAACAAGTATTACTAGTGTGGATATTACTAGTACCCATCTTTTCGTCTAAAAGCCTCGAATATAAGGAACATTTTTTGAAGTGATAATGAGATTTCGCTTGACATAGCAAAAGTGACAAAGCGAAGCTGTCCAACATCACAAAAAGTAGGAAGGCAAGTGAGAAGAAAAAACGAAGAAAGAAAGAAAGAAAGGAAAATTGCAACCTGACAAAAGAAATTCAGTGCTAAGAAAGAAAGAAGGAAAAAATGAAAGAAACTGAAACAATCAATGAAAAATAAAGAAAAAAAGACATCGATGTAATAGAACAAAAGCTAACAAGTCATTTAACATACAGAGAGAAACATGGAAGAAACCACGGTGTAGAGAAGAAAACGAGGAAAGAAAGAAGAGTAAGGAATACTTGGATCGAAGAAAAGACAAGGGAAATATAGAAAAGAGTTAATGAAGCAAAGGGAATCGTGTAAAATTGGCGAGTGTCAAATTTTCAGCAGCCATATTCTTTTTCGCTTTTATTTCATATTATTCTTCCGAATGTTTTATTTTTTCTTAATCACTTCATTCTCTTCACTTTTTCCTTTATTTCGCATTTATTTTTTCAAATTCTAAAACACTGCTTTTATCTTTCTCATTCCTTCCTAATACACATAAGTTTTGCTTAATTTTATGCCTTTTATTTTTATTAATTGCTATTCCTAACAACTGTTCTTTCTTTCTTTCTTCATATTTATCATAATTGTTCCTTCCCTTTCTTTCTTTCTTTATTTCATTCTATACATTGCTTTTTTCTTTCTTTTTCTCTTTTTTCATGTTTATCCTTCTTATCTTTTCTTTTTTTTCTCTCTCACTTTATTTCTTCATTCACATTTATCCACCATTTTCTTTTTCTTTCTTTCTTTCTTTCTTCCTTTCTTTCTTTTGTCCTTTCTTCTTTTCTGTATTTGATTTTTTTTTTCTCCTTTTTCACTTTTTCCTTTCATATTTTTACATTTTTCTTGCTTTCTTTCTTTCTTCATGATTTTCTTTCGTTCTTTCTCTCTTTTTCTTTCCGGTTTCGTCTTTTATGAACTTCCTTTTTTTCTAATAATAATTATTTTTTTCTTTCACATTTCTTTCTTTCTTTCTTTATTGCGTTGTGCTTCACTCATCTCTTTTTTTCTAGTGCACCTACATGCAATAACTGTGTTCGGTTGCTCGTAAAAGTGTCGTGAAGCACTTAACATGCAAACATTACAAACTTATTTCGTGATTTTATCCATCTTCCCCAATGTTATCCGGATCTTCTTATTTCCTAAAACTAACCCACCAAACACACACATTTACATTATTAACACGCACGCTCATTACATTACACACACACACAAGATACACACACATACACATATATATATATATATATATATATATATATATTGTGTGTGTGTGTGTATTAATTTTGTTCAAACCTTAGACTTAAATTTAACAGATTACAAGGAAATTTTTTTACATGCATTTTTGTCTCATAAGACAATTCGATTTGTCTTCTAATAAGATGGCTTCTTCTCTGTAGTAATTAGAAAATATTTTAAATTTTTAAGTGAGTTCTCCCTAGGTAGAGTTTGAATCTGGTATTTACCGTTTTAACTGAAGAAATGTGTTTCTCAGCACGGTTAAGATTGATCTAGATCTCAATAAATAACAATTTTCGATTATATTCTCAATCACTGACATTTTTTGACCTTACACATTTACTCTTGATTTTGACAAATTCCGCCATTTTTATCCAGGCAGGGAGCTATAATGATGGCATTCTAATATACTTAGAATGACACCAGAAAGCGTAATGGATCCAAAAGAATCCATACTTATGTTTTATAGATTATGCAAAAGCGTTTGATAAAGTACATCACAAAGAACAGTTGAAACTGCTAGGTAATCTTGTTATATTTGGGTGGGGGTGATATTAAAATAATCCAGAACGTACACTGGGATCAAACCATCGGATAGAAAATGAATTCAGTAAATATACAAAAATAGAAAGTATTTGAAGACAAGGATGTGTTTTCCCTTCGGATTTATTCAACCTATACCGGAAATCATCATTAGTGGCCATAGTCTTAACAACATAAGATATGCAGGTGACACAGCGTTGATAAGGGACTCTGAAAGGAAACTACAGGAACTTCTACTGAAAGTAGTGAAAAAAAACGAGAAGAAAGGACTAAACATCAATTGCAAGAATACAGAATGCATGGGTGTCAATAAAAGAAAAACCTTAACAAGGACATTACTAATTGTAGATACAAAAATCAAGCAAGTACAACAATTTAAATATCTGGGAAGGAATGCAGAAGAGATAGCGGAAAGTGCGAAATCCAAAAAGTGCGTTGGAATAGAGAAATATGCTTCCAAAAGCTAAGCAAAGTATTAAGAAAGATTAACATTTCGTTAGAAACAAAGAATACTGAACTGTTATGTAATATCAGTCCTCCTATATGGCAGTAAATGCTGGATCATCCCCTCACAGATGAAGAAGAAACTTGAGGCGATAGAAATGTGATTCTACAGAAGGATGCTGAGAATAATATGAACGGAGTTTTAGAGAAAATGGAAATAAAACGGACACTTATACTTAACATAATAAAGAGACAGTTGAAATTTCTAGGGCACATAATGAGGAAAGAGGGCTTGGAAAATTTGACATTCACAGGACATATTGAAAACAAGAAGTCTAACGAAGTTGTGTATATGGATGGCACAACAGGGATTAGGAGAGATCGCGAAAAGACAAAATTTACTTAATGCTACAAAGGACAGGAAATTGTGGAGAGCCATGATCGCCAATACCTTAAAGGGTCATGGCTTAAGAGCTCAATTGCAACAGAATGCATTGTTTTTAAAAGAAAACTCATCTTTTTCTTATAGAAAATCTTATGTTAAAACCCAGATCCCCAATATTTATTTAACACATGTCATTAGCATAGCATTCATTTTATTCTAAATATCGTTTCATTTCTCGTTTGAGAATATTCCTAGGGTTCGTCCTTATACAACATGACGATATACTACATCCGCATCGTAAGTAAGATGATAAACTTGGTCCAACAGCAAATGGCCTCTGATTTTTTTTTTTTTTTTTTAAGCGTGAAGCCACCTCTTAATTGCTGGTGTTCCCAGGTCCAAACCCTGATCCCAGGTATTTATAGGAACATTAGCATAGCATTCATTGGTTGGAAATATCGAATTGAACCCTTTATTTCGCTGAACTGGGATATTCAATGATTCTAAAAGCTAGGATATTAAAGCCATGTTTAATGGATGTCAGTTATCAGTTATCTCCTGTTAATTTCCCTCTAATAGTTCTCCATTGCCTTAACTGTTAGTTAGATCCAGTGACAGGACCCAAAGAGTGTGAGTTCAATACCTGGTTAAGGCAGTGGAGAACTTTCAGAGGGAAATTAACAAGAGATAACTGATAACTGGCATCCATCAAACATGGCACTTGGAACTAGAGCAGTCTACCCCAGTGAACGAAATAAAGGGTTCAGTTCGACATTCCAACCACCTGAAGAAGGCCGGTGTGTACAACGGACGAAACGTTGTAATAAATATGGCGACAAAGATGAGGACAATAGTCCGAATAATGTAAATAATGTACTCACTACACCAGTACGAGGAATTTGAGACGATAACTAACGCTATCTCAATAGATTACTGAATTTATTTCTAAGTACGAGCTTAGCATACTAAAACCAAACACACTCACGAATAGCTTATACGTGCGATTTATGACCAATGCTTCCCGTTTCCATAGTCATTGCTCTGACTAATTAAAATTTTATGCAAATTATTAACATCGTGTTATTAACTTTTGTCCAGTAGCTTATTTCCTTTGTTCCATTTAATCTTTATTTAAAAAAAACTATTATGTAAATTTTTGTAACTTTGTATAATATTTATATATATATATATATATGGTTGGATTGATGTGAGTTTGTGACCCTGGGTTTCACGCTTTTGCGATCGTCATACAAACTTATTAATTTTTTAAAAATTTGGGTTTATGTAGATTGCGTGTATTAGTGTTATTATGGGAGTGGGGGGGATCGTCGTCGTGATGTCACTCATGCTAACGCAAACATAGATGCATGTCCGTACACCCGATGAGGTACACAGACACACATACACACTTGCTCGTCCGCCGGGACTCATACATATATAAATATATGTGGACAGTTTGGGATTTGACATATGTATGTATATGGGTGGTGTTGTGTCTATACATACGCATTTGTATGTTGAAATTCAAAGATTGGAAGTGTAGTGAAAATTTCTCGTGAATGTCTCGTGAATGTATACATGTCAGCAATCAGAGCATTTTTCTATTTTTTTCGCTCAATAATATTTCCTCGCATGTACGTATATACGTGTGATGGGGTCTGTGTAAAATTATGATAGGTAAAAATTGCTATTATTTTTATTTTTTATTTTTAAAAAAAGTTTATTTGTTATTATTTTAAAGCTGGTTTGCTTGTTTTTGATGACTGTGTATATGTAACTGGTAGAAATTTCAGTTTGTAATCCTTATTGGTTATTTTTTTTATGATGTTATTAAATATGCTGGGGGAGGGGGTAGTTTACGTTAATAATTATGACGGGTTTATATGATAATAGTAGATGTGATGTGATAGTAATGTGTAAGGGGATTGGTGACAATGATAATATAAGTAGCTAATAGTTATTGTAAATTAGTAGAAAGGATTAGTAATGGTGGTGGGAGAATGATAAAATCAATAAATGTAATTATTGTGACGGTAGCTTGAACTAAAAAGTGATTGTTGGTGTTTTATTTTATTTTGTTATATATATTAATTTATTTTGGTATAAATCCTGATAATAGGTATTCTGTGTAAAATTATGATAGTTGAAAATTGCTATAATTTTTATTTTTAATTTAAAAAAAAAATTTTTTGTTATTATTTTAAAGCTGGTTATTTGCTTGGATTTTTTTGTTTTTTTTATGACTGTTCATATGTGACTGGTAGAAATTTCAGTTTGTAATCCTTATTGGTTATTTTTATGGTGGTATTAAATATGCTGTTGGAGGGAATAGTTTACATTAATAATTATGACGGGTTTATATGATTATAGTAGATGTGATGTGATAGTAATATGTAAGGGGGTTGGTGACAATGATAATATAAGTGGCTAATAGTTATTGTAAATTGGTAGTAGTGATTAGTAATGGTGGTGGGAGAATAATAAAAAACAATAAATGTAATTATTGTGGTATTAGCTTGAACTAAAAAGTGATTGTTGGGGTTTTATTTTATTTTATTTTCTATATTTATTTATTTATTTATTTTGGTATAACTCCTGATAATAGGTATTTATTCTCATGCCTACATTTGGAAATTATCTCTGATCTTATTGGTTTTTATTTGTTGGTATTAAATATGCTGGGGGGAGTAATTTACGTTAATAATTATAGTGGATTTATATGTTAATAGTAGATGTGATGTGGTAGTAATGGTGTTGGGTGTTGGTGGTAATGATAATGATAAATGTAGGCATGAGTTCACTAAAACACGTTGATCTCCACTCTACCCGCTCCAAGGCTAAACGCTCGAGAGTGTTATGAGGTATATTGACTGCTGATAAGTTGCTCTTCAGCTTGTCTTTGCACCATGGGCGTCCTACATTCCTGTTGCCCTGATCTAACTGGCTGTACATTAGGATCTTGGGTATCCTGTTATCAGACATTCTCAAGACATGACCAGTCCACCATAGCTAAGACTGTTAAACAGGTCTATGTTAGATGTCCTATCTTGAAGGCTAACTCCACAGATGGCACGCAGACAGCTGTTATGCAAAACATCCAGCTGGCGTATATGGTACCTGTATGGAGTACACGATTCTGGGCCGTACAAAAGGATGCCAACGACAACAGCTCTGTAAACCCAAATTTTCGTATCCAGTCAAATACCACGCTCATTCCACAAACGATGGCGAAGTTTGGCGAAGTTTTCCGAAAGTACTGGTAGCCTTAGCAATCCGATGCATAATTTCCTCATCTACAGATTCACTATAGTTGACTTTGCTACCAAGATAGATGAAAGACTTTACATAGTTCAGGGCTTTGCCTTCTACTTTCAGTGGTCTCTCTGGAAATTTGTAAACTGGTGGTTTTTGTTTCTCACCACAGAATTGCTTCGGAGTAGGACAAGGTTGGTGCACTACTTCAGTTTTCTTTATGCTAAGTGTAAGACCAAAGGCTTTACATGCAGCAGAGAAACGATTTATTAGATGTTGGGCCTCCTCAGCGGATATCGCAACAAGAGCAGCAGCATCAGCAAACAACAAATCACGAATAATTTGCGTACGAAGGTGGGTCTTGGCGCTGATGATTAAAGAGACCACCAGTTGTTCGAAACTGAAACTTGACGCCACTCTCTATGCCTGCAAATGCATATTTCAGCATCACCGAGAAGAAAAGAGCAAAAAGGACAGAGACAATGACACACCCTTGCTTGGTGCCGTTCGTGACATCAAAGGAGTCTGATATCATACCATCAGACACGATATTAGCTTTCATTCCTTCATGAAAGGACCTTTAACATGTTTTCTGGGATGCCGAGTTTCCTCAAGACTATACCAAAAAGCCTCACGATTCATAGTGTCAAAGGCCTTCGTCAAGTATACAAACACCATGTACAACTCCTGATTTTTCTCGCGAACCTTCTCTGCAACTTGACGAAAAGAAAATATCATGTCAGTGGTACCACGACCCGACTGCGATTCAGGATATGTCATCAACAAGGTGTGTAATGATTCTGTTTAGAATCAGTCTAACTAGGATTTTGACTTCAATTGAAAGGAATGATATCCCCCGATGATTATCACAGACACAACCTAAAACTCTTGTTTTTTTTAGAGGCGTTTGATAGAGGCGTCTTTATAATCCTGTGGGACACAGCCTGCCTTCCATATCTCCACGAGAAGGAAATGCAACCTTTCTACCAACTTTTGGCCACTATGCTTATACACTTCAAGTGGAATAGGATCCTTAGAAGTAGGTGATTTTCCAGATGAGATTTGGTTGATGGAGTCACTTACCTCATGATAGGTAGGTCCAAAAGACAACTCCAGAATTTCTGGATTTTG